>JAQQSV010001869.1:0-22191 GCA_028646515.1 Pseudochirops corinnae
CTCTCATTTGGTTTTCAAAATCCTTCTTTAGCTGATCTCTAGCTTTAAGGCAATCTTCATGTTTATTAGAAGCTTTTGGTGGGGGAGCTCTGGCTGCGCTGTCCTCCTGCAGCTCTCTGCCTTGGTCCTTCTTTTCTCCAAACAAGGAATCTAGGGTTTGGTTGCTATTCTTACTTTGGTTCTTATGCTTATTCTTATTCATGGTTGGTCAGTCCATAATTTTTTTTTAAAATCTCTGTGGAGATCTGCTTCCAGAGGGGAAAGCTCTGTCCCAAATTGCTGGGGTAGGAAAAATAAAATATTTTTAAAAGTTTTTGTAACAGAAAGGGCTCACTTAGATTTAGTCTGTCAGAAACATGGTTTTTCTATTTCTCACTCTTAGTTGTGTCCTGGTCTAGATTTTCCAAGATGTGTGGAAATGTCAGGTAAAATAGCAGAGAGAGACAGAAGTATAATGCATACTTTGTATGAGCAACCAATTTTTATGTAAATTCATGGACAGGCTCCAGAAAGCCATAATCTTTTGCAGACTTATTGTATGGTCACACCTCTAATTATAATCCCCTCAGATATACTGAGAAAAAAAATTTTCTTTCTACATTTTTCCAAATTTCCACAACAATGATGAATAGAAAAATCTCAGAAAAGTTCATTAAAGACTTTATAATAACTTCTTTCTCATAGGAGATGAAAGAGAACGCTAAGTTTTGACTTGGCTGTGCAGAGTTTCTCATATTCTCATACAACACTTGAGGTTCCTAAGCACCCTCAGAGTGGCCTGCCTCAGTTTACCATTCCCAAAGGTTAGAGAGGAGTGTACCATGGGGTAGAAGGCCATAAGCATCAATACAGATATTATAGCTAGCTTGCTCTGAAACACAAAATGACTCAGTCCACCTATGAATCCCAGTGTGGACAGCATAAGGAGTAAAAGGAAAGAGATGATGGGCTTCATGACCCTCTCATAAGCTTCTGACCTGGGATCTCTAAAGTCTGTTACACTGAGTTGTATCTACCAGGGGTGTCTTCCCAGGGAAGAGACTAACAGGAAATAGAAGCTCAAGGACAAAATGAAGGAGACAAATTCCTTCCTCCACATTTAAAATAATCAGAATGGAAATATCATTGGCCCTACTTAAATTTATCTTTTGAAATGTGTTGGTTTTGTTTTCTAAAGATAAACACTATAACCATCCATCATTTTCCATGTCATTGGCACGAAAATGAACCAGTTGATGAGCAAACAGTCTATAAACCTTCTGGTGACTACCCTGATTTTGTTCATTAGTCCTTTCAGCCATCTCTGACTCTTCATGACCTCCTTGGTCCCACAGTTAGTAAGTATCTGACACTGGATTTTTGAGCTCAGGTCCTCCCAAGTTCAGGACCAGGGCTCTAACCACTATGAAGAGATTTCCAGTCATTATACACAATATGGTAGACCCACCTCTTGATACGGCAGCAACTGACCTCTCTGCTCTCCTCCTTCAGTCCCAAAGAGCCCTGCACTGTGCTGAGGTGAAGCTGCTTCTATCTCATCAAAATCATTCTGTTCCTTGGATGTTACTCAACCAGTGATATTTAGTCCTTAATTGACTTGTGTCCTTTCGGCATTTTCATATGATTATTTGTTCTCATGATGAGAGCCTTTATTTGTAAAGATGGAATTGAGAGATAGGTTCTATTTTACTCATTTGTTCTTTTTGTCTCAGCCTACTTTACTGGGTCCTAATCAATAATCTGAGCAATAGAAAATGCAAGGAAAAAATGAAAGTGAAAGTTAAATATCACCCTTTTTGTGGCCAGCATTGTTATCAAGATCCAGCGTCCTGGAGTTTGAAAAGAATCACGCATTTGAATTTGAAGCCCAGATCGGATATGTACTAGTAGATGCTTGAAAAGATGCCTGGGAAATTATTCAACCTGGTGGGATAATCTACATGAATCAACTATTTAAATAACATAGCAATTATTTGTCCTTGGAAAGTTTGAAAGAATTCTGTTGTGAACTCATGTACTGTGACTGTGTATGAGCGTGCATCCACATGTACAAATTCTGACATCTTATTTTTTCCACCAAAATGGTTAATTGAAGTTATTAAATTAATTCCTGTTGTTATAGTTTCAGCATTTCATGTTTTTAAATCACTTAATTCTTGTAAATTCTCTAATTTATCAAAATATAATTGTATGTAAAACTTCCTAATTATATTTTTGTTGTCTTTTGTATTTGTGGGGAACTTTTCTTCTATTTCTTTTTTTAAGTTTTCATTTTCTTTAACTTTTTCAAATTTTGTTTCCTAATACTCTGTAAATGGTATTAGTCTATGCAGAAAATGAATTCCTGGTTAAATTTCTCATTTCAGTTGTTCATTTTCTAATATATTTCTGTATTTCCCTTAATAATCTCTCTCTCTCTCTCTCTCTCTCTCTCTCTCTCTCTCTCTCTCTGTCTCTCTCTCTCTCTCTCTCTCTCTCTCTCTCCTCTCTTCTCCTCTCCTCTGCTCTCCTCTCCTCTCTCCTTTGGATCATTGTTTTGGTCTTCAAAAATTTAGTTCACTTATTTATTTGTTTTTTGGTAAAGACTTTATTTATTTTTTCCTTTTCTCTCTTATTGATATAGTAACTCAGTGATACAAATTTGCCTTTGAGAATAGACAGGGCTGCATCTCTTAGATGCTGATACATGTGCCACAGAGAATTTTCTAGCTTAGTATTAAGCACTTTGAGGATGATGAAACCACTGTCTTTTTTTCAGTTGACCATGTGTGAGTCCACAATGAGTATATCTTGACACACTCTAAGAAAAGAAGCAAGCTGCTCATTGTCATGGAGCAGGAAGACTTAATGGACTTCTAAAAAAGAGATACCTCAGCCTTGTTCTCTTCTCTTCCCTACGCTGATCCTCTTGGGAATAATTAAGTATATCCCTGGGAAGAGAATACAGCTGCTTCTCTCGCAATCCCCTGCCATGCAAAGATTGCTATTACACAGAAGTTAGCAGGGTTGTTGCTCTTTAAAACAGTCTATTCCTTGTTTTCTGATTTCTACCTTAATTACTGTTTTTCAGTTTCTAAGTAAGTATATAATTTAATTTGTTATTATTTCATTCTAATTTTATTGCATTATGATCTTAAAACACACATAATCCAGTTTCTGCCCAAGCTTGTGGTGGTCTGATGGAGGAACATCCCCCTAAGACCTATAATTTTTGGTTGGTTGAAAGAATACTGAGTGTCCCATTGTGTACCTGCCATAAAAGGTTTATTTGAGTTGTTTTTAAACACCCTTCAAAGACATGTATGGACAGAGGGCTCCTGCCATGAATGTGTGTATGTGTGTGTGTCTGTATGTGTGAAAGAAATAAGGGGAGGTAGAGAGGGAAGGAGAGGGAGAGAGAGAGAGAGAGAGAGAGAGAGAGAGAGAGAGAGAGAATGAGAACTTCGGCATCAATACATTTTAATGGAAAATTTTAAAATAATTAAAGGGTAGGAAGAGACCATTTCCAAAACAAGGCCCATACATTTTAAATACCTGTAGAAATGTTCAGCCTCAGTAATAACCAAAGAGATGTGGCTTAAAAAAAAAACTTTTATTTTCTTCCTCATCCTATCAAATCTACAAAAATAAATAAATATTTTTTTAAAAAACTGTGGTTTTTTAAGTGCACTCATTCACTGCTGGTATCATTGAAAACTCCTAAGATCTTTTTTGGAGAGCAATCTGGTGACAGATAGTAAAAATTCTTAGATGTTCATACCTTTAGCCTTCTAATTACATGGTTTGGAGCAAACCCTGAAAATTCTGTCCAGAAAAAAATTCATTAAAATAGGCTACTGTTCAAAAAGTTTTCATAGCAACATAATTCATTAACTGAAACAACTAGTAAATTCTAAGTGTCCAACAGTAGGGTAATTATTAAATTAATTGTAAATTAATGTAAGAGTTTATGATGAATTTCAAACCAATAA
Organism: Pseudochirops corinnae; assembly: GCA_028646515.1. NCBI lineage: Eukaryota > Metazoa > Chordata > Mammalia > Diprotodontia > Pseudocheiridae > Pseudochirops > Pseudochirops corinnae. The sequence continues at coordinate 3,972 of JAQQSV010001869.1, forward strand.
ATAGAAGAAATACCAAGATATCTGGAAAACCTTTTAACAAATAATTCAATAAGAGGAAGAACAGAAGAATGCAGTTTCCAGATGAAGAGGAAGAAAATGAATCTTCACATGGTCTCTACCATGTGCCATATTTTACAATATTATCTCATTTGATCTTTACAGCAACCTTGGGAGATAGATACTGTTGTTATCTCCATTTTATGGAAAAGGAAACTGGGGCAAATAGAGGCGAAGTGATTTGCCCAGGGTCACACAACTAGTAACTGTCTGATGCTAGATTTGAACTCAGGGCTTCCTGACTTGACATCCAGTACTCTCTACACTGAACAACTTAATTGACTCTATACACCCACTATAATACTGTTAGAAAAAGTGAATGACAAGGAATGAAGAAAAAATTTAGATAGGAATGGCAAGAGAATCACTGAAGTAGTATTGTGACACTTTAGACACAATGTTAAATAATTTAAATTATTATTATAAAATTATAAATTAATATCAAATTACTACAGGTAGTTGTTTGTGTTGATTCTCAGTGTGAAGCTTTGGATAAGGCATTTTAAAAGCCAGGCACATTGATTCTTCACTGGTAGAACTGAAGACTTGCAGACTCCTTTTGAAGAATGTCATAAATGTAATAAACATCATCATATTTTGACCCAATAATTCAGTTTTGGAGACTATGCCATAACAGTACTGTTAGATATGAAACAGAATGGATGATGTGCTAAAGAAAAAAAAAAGAATTGAAACAAAGAAAAAAAGAATGTTCCTAGCTGTATTAGATTATTTCAAAAAACCAAGAAATACTTGAAAACTAATTGAAAAATTAACCAAAGGTAAGGGTTAAAGATACTGTGCTTTTAATAATATAATGCAACCATCGTGCAATTAAGATAAATAAATATGAAGAATAGAAAGAAATATGGGAAAGCTTTATGAAACGAAAAGGAGGAGGGGGGGGGGGGAACAAGACCAGAAGCGCAGAACTTCCATAAAGCATCATTGAATGAGTCAAAGTGACTGACATACATTTGATAAAAAAGCCTAATGTAGATTAGAGGGGCTTTATGCACTATAATAAATTAGCTTACATGTAAATTGCAACTCATTAATGTTAATTGTTTGAATTGATGTTAGAGGTTAAGTTTGTAAAAAAAACATGTAATTTACAAAATAAGAATTTAAATTAAGTTAAGTCATCAGAGAATTGTTGGGGGGAGATGGCAGGCAAGCTAAGACAGCACCAATGTGCTGACTCCTGCAAATGGCTGGGTCATATTTTATGTGAAGCCACTACTTTTCCCATTCGATGAAATCAATTTTACCAAGCCCCTGCCTTGAGTAAGGCACTTCACTAAGCAGTAGTGATGTGAAAACAAAACCAGCAGTGCTCAAGGCCAGTGCTGAGAAAAGGCCATTGGATTTACCAGTTAAGAGATTGGTCACAATTTTGGAGAGAGGCTTCCACAGGCAGAGTTGTGGCTTCAGATGATGCTAGATTAAAATAGACTAACAAGGGAGTAGGACATGACAAATTGGAGCCAAGAGGTGTCTTGTCAAGAGCCTATCTCTAGTAAGTAAATGTACATTCCCCAAGTCTGGAACTTGGCTTGTACTCAGACCATTTATGGCTTCCACCTCTCTTTAAATGCTTGAAATTTCAACCAGTTCTTGAATAAATTTAACTTAAACTCTTTGGATTTGCATGTAGTAGAATGACCATAATAGTAAAATCTTTCTTCACATTAACACATCTTCTATCCCAACCACAGATACTCTAAATTGATAATTTTGTGAAATGAACATTTAATCAAAGAAATCCCAGAGATTAAGAAAACATTCTCAAAAAGACAGAAATAGTAACATTTCCATATTATTTTATGTTCTTAGACTTGCTCATTTTAGACTCTTGATCTATCTCTTTATATGTCTCTGTTGCTCTCCTTGCCTTTTATCAGTTGCTTGTTGGTCTAGGGACTTGAGGGTCTATGGGAATATCAGGGGAAGTAGAATAGAGGAACTCTCAGAAATAACTCACTGTTATCCACATTGGTAGTCCTGCTATTACCCAGCCTGAGGCTAAGTGTATTCTGTGGGGAAAGGCTAATATCCACAGTTTACAGCTGAAGAAACTGAGACAAACATAGGTAAATGACTTCACAGCTTGTAATTGTGTAAGGCCACATTTGAACTCAGGTTCCAAACCCATCACTCTCTCCACTCTGCATCGCTATGTTGGGTTTTGTTCTTTTTTTTTTTTTTTTTAACTGGTACAGTGTATGTGACTATTCAAACACAATTGAGAAGGAGTAAATTGGGCCTGACCCTCAATCTTCTCTGGGTGAAGCAAGGGAAGATCATATTTTTAAAATTAATTAAATTTAAAAGACAACAATAGTAGAAATGTAATGTAGTAGATGAGGTATTTGGGTGGAAAAGGGGGAACCAGGAGAAATATTTAAGAAATATTATAGAGTTTAGGAAGGAAGAGGAGCCTTCAAAAGACTCAAGTGAAGAATAGAGAGAGAGGATAGTATTTTATTGTAATGAATGAGAAAACAAAGTCAGAAATTTTGACTTGCAAAACATATACTTAAAATGTCAAGGTTCATAAACAGTCCAAATGAGAAGATGGGCTGGGACTCATTGTGCATGAAAAGAATGTAAAACTGTAGAAATTGCACATTGGATCTCAGAAAAAATTATCTCTGATTTAAAAAATACATAAGAAAATTGTATTAGGCTTCAAGGTATCAAGAAAAAAGTATCAACAAAGAGAAATACTATAGATGTTATGTATATATACTGTTGGTTAACCTTAACCTTAATTCTAATCCTAATATATTTATATGTTATGCTACATGTGTTACATACATGTGTATATATGTATTGTGTGTGTGCCAAATAATAGAGCATTAAGTATTGAAAAAAATAAGCTTAGAGATGAAGTGTATTGTTAATGAAAGAGTCAGGACGCCAATGTCACTGCATGGAAGAAAGTGAGGTATAAGAAAAATAGCCCATAAGGGAAAATTGGATTCTCCAAGCAATTATATCAATAAAAAGAAAAGATAGAAGAAATGAATTTTACATATAGCAAAAAGTATAGCAAATGAAAGCAAGCTTAAAAAGTAAGAACAAAAGTGGCAATTGTAGATATTGAGAAAGAGATTAGGTTTGTTAAAAATCTTTAGTAAGTTGATAAATAAGCTATAAGCTACTTTAAAATGTTAATAAAACAGATAAATCATTCGCTAATTTCATCAAGAAAAAGAGAAATGAAAATGAAATTACCAAACAAAAGGGAGGACAGAATTCACAATACCTTCAGAGGAAATAATGACACTTTCCAAAATTATGTAGGTGGATTTTATTAATATTAAAACAGAATTTAAAATAAATGGATTTATATTTACAAAAAAAAACACATTAACAGAACAGGAAATAAACAATCAAAACAACCTAACTTTAGAAAGAGAAACTAAGTGAATCATGAATAAATTCCAAAAGATGGAGGTGGGGGAAACTAGGAATAAATGAAATTACATGAAATTGAATTATATCAGAAACTCAAAGTAGAATTCTATGTCACTCTTTCAAAAATTGGAGAAGAATAGTTTCTTTATAAGACTCCATCTATGAAATATGTATGTCCTCATAAACAAAGCAAGGAGACATCAATAGCAGAGAATATGTATATGTGCGAGCATATACATATATACACACATATATATGATGCATATATTTATAGATAAATATTGAATAAAATATTAACAAAGAGATTAAAAGAATATATTAAAATATTTCCTGGAATTAGGATTAACTAAGGGCAGGAATTACATGAAATATTACTCATTAATAGATGATTTTCATAACCTTCACCCTGAAGAAATTTTTTTGACAAAATATTACATTCATGTGTGTTAAAAATCATAAGAATAAAGGACCATTTCCTAGTATGATCAAAAGCATTTATATAAAATAAAGAACTACCATAAATTTTTTATGGAGAAACATTAGAAACTTCAAGCAAAAGCTGGGTAAAACAAGCAAAATGAATGAAATTGAGGGAATGTTTGTTGTATACACAACAGCAATATTGTTATAAGAATGATTTTGAGCAACTAAGTCATTTTGACAATTTAAATATCCAAATTAGCTACAAAAGATATAAAAATGATATGTAAATATCTGCATCCAGAAAAAGAACTGATAGATATAATGATTTTGCATACATACTTACACACCCACCCTCTACATATGTATGTGTATTATATATATATACACATATACCATTGGACCCATATTTGTGTCTAATGGTAGCCATCTCTAGGGTAGGGATAGGGGGAGGGAACAACAAAAAGAGGGGAAAAAGAAATTTGCATGAGAACAATTATATATTTAAAAGGAATAGCAAGTTTTATATAGCAGTTTTGCAGTTTCATGTGAAGTCATTTTTTTTATTCTACTACGTTATGGATATGCTTTTTTATTTAATAAACTAAAAATAAATAAAGTACTAAAAATAATCTTTGATAGGATACTGTAAATATTATCTACAGCAATGTGAAAAGAAAAAAAAAAGGAATAGAGAGAATATCTACAAAGATGAGAAATATCTATGCAATCCCAGAGATTTGAGTGGGGAGACTTCATTGAATTAACAAGATATGAGATAAATATACCAAAATCAACAATTTTTCTATATTTTAATAAAAGAAAAGCCAACCAGAAATAAGGAACAAAAGTCCACCCAAAAATAACCATAAAACCCATAGAAAAAACATAGAAAGGCATATAAATGCCACTACAAACAGTTTTGACAAAAGTGAGAATTTGACAAATTCAGGAAGCATGCATTGCTTATTGTTGGGGATTTGCATTTTAGTAAAAAAAAAAAGATGTAATTTAATTTGCAGGTTTGACAGGATCCACATCAAACGACAATGAGATTACTTTAGCAAATTCATCAATGTGATAACCGAAATTCATTTTCAGGAACAAAAGTTCTAAAATCTCAAAAAGAATAACAAAAAAGAGAAATGAAAGGCACCTTGTGGTACCAGATCTCACCACATTCTAAAACGGTGACCACTGAACCAATTTGGTCATGCTTAAAATACAGAAAAGCAGAGCCACAAAACAGAGGAGGTAAGGTAGACATAAATGCTCTCAAACGCAATGATGTTTGATAAACTCAAGGACACAAATGACTGGGGAAGGACTATTATGCTAAAAGTTCTGGGGAAACAGAAAGGAATTTATCAGAAATGAGGTGTTAACCAACATTTTATCCCATATTGTAAAATTTGATCCAAATAAACATGTGGACTAATATTTTTTAAAATAATATTTTTAAACATAGAGAGAACAATGAAAGGAAGGACCTCTCAAATCCACAGTTGGAGAACCATTCTTAATTAAGCAAAAGTTAAAAATAATCATAAAAACAAAATAAACAATTTTCCCTAAATGACTGTTAAACATTTTCCCACAAAATTCAATACAGCAAAGATGAGGAAGAGATTTTTCTATTGGGGGAAAAATCTTTGTCTCAAGAGCCTCAAAAATAAATATCAGTGATACACAGGAAATTGAAACAAATAAAGAGGGAGTCAAAGAAATGAATAATTTTAGAAGAAATCTAAGTATATGAATAAATCTTCCAAATCACTCAAATAAGAAAAATTCCAAATTAAAGCACTTCTGCACTTTAATACTCAACAAATCTGACAAAAATTGGAAATAATTAATATGATAGTGCATTATAAATTGGTCCCACCATTCTGGAAAACAATCTGGAACTAGGCAAGAAAAATCACTAAATTATTTATACTTATTGACTCCCATGATTCCATTTCTAGAACTATAACTCCAAGGAGGGTACTGACTAAAAAGAAAAATCTCTGATATACTAAACTATTCCTAACAGCAAGTTTTGAGGTGGGAAGAAAAAACTAGGAATAAAAAACAAGGGTATCTCCCAACTGGACAACACCTAAGTCAACAGTGAATGAATATAGTGGAATTTTACTGTACAGAAGAAATGACAAATACAAGAAATTTAACCAACATTTAGAAGACTTGTTTGTACTGATGCACGATGAAGTATGCAGAACAATGTAATATATACAATGAACAAAATTATGTAGAAGAAAGTAAAGCAAAAGTTTCAAAACTCAGTTCAAAATCAAGGAAAATCTTGAGTCCAGAGATATGATGAGTATCTATACCTCTTACTTCTCAGTAGAGATGGGGTAAACTATAGGTAGAGAGTGAAGAACAGATTGCCAGTGCACCAATTTGTTCTGATTAACTTTTTTTTTTTAACAGGAGAAAATTCCATTTTGGAGTTTGGTATTGGGAAATAGGAGAATTAAAAAAAGCATCAAATTCTTTTTTTTGTGTGCTTTTTTTTTGGAGGGGGGAGGGCAGGGCAATTGTGGTTAAGTGACTTGTCCAAGGTCACATGGCTAATAAGTGTTAAGTGTCTGAGGCTGGATTTGAACTCAGGTCCTCCTGACTCCAGGTTGGTGCCCTATTCACTGTGCCACCTAGCTACCCCAAGCATCAAATTCTTAAGAGACTAGTTATTATAATCTTTACATATGGTGTAGAAAGGCACAATCTTGAAAATGGCATTGAGTTTCCATGATCTTTACTCATCTATAGTGATGATGAAGAAAAGAAGTTATAAATGTTCTTTAAATAGTTGATGATAGCTTCTTTTCCCCCTAGAAAATTCAAAGTTTTTTTAGTCTTCTCCATATAGACCAGCATTTCCCTTAGACCTTGAAGCAGACCCTGAGCTTCTGTAGCACCATCAGGGCAGTCAGTCTCAGTTTGTTGTGTCCCACAATGAGAATAATGGAGTGGGCCAGGGGGTAGATAGTCATACCTACCAAAGTAAACAGTACAGGCAGTTTCCTTTTTCTTGGTGAGAAATTTGATAATATTAAGATTAAACCTGTATTATACAGAACAAAAAGGAAGAGGAAAGAGACCATTGCTTTCAAGACCTTCACATGAGCCTCCATGCTGAGGTCTCTAGAATTCATGGCACTGAGCTGCATCTGCCAAGTGTGCTTCCATAGTGACAGGATTAGTAGCAAACAGGAGATCGTGGACACAGCAAAGGGGATAATATCCCCCATACTAAAGAGTATCAGGATAGGAAACATGTGGGTTTTATGATCTTGGATACTATGAGTCAAGTTTATTTTGTTTTCTAGATCATATGTAGCTTGGAAAGTATCACTCGTCAATATTATTATAAGAGAAATGAGAAAGGAGAAAAAACCACACCCTAGGAGCACCCTGAAGACTCCTCTGTCAATCCTCCACTTCAGCCAGAGGAAGATGGGATGAGAGAAGTTGGTGATTTTCAGGAAATAGAAGACACTAAGGCAGGCAGCGAACCAAGCACTGGAATTGTTGGCCAAAGTCCACATGACATGAAGTTTTTTCACTTTGTTCAAGGTAACTGAAGGATAGAATGAGATTAAAAAGATAGATGATGTTAAGATCCCTAACAGACCAATTCTGGAGATGGCTAAGCCAATGAGGATAAAATTCAAGTAGGAAAATTGTCTGGTTTTGACCCAGTCCATGCAATTCACCATTCCAATGAAGCCATTGGCCAAAACACCAACTAGGAACTCTCCAGATGCCACTGTTACACAGATTTTCTCTATTGTGTTTAACATATCTTGAGAGAAGAAACCTGCCTTTATTGATCCTGTTGTCAAATGAATTCCCAACAAAGTTAGCAAGATGGTTTCTCTCCCTTTCACTATGGCAACAATTTTCTCCTCTGTCTTGATCCCAATCTTATGTCTGACTATAAAGTTATGGCCTAAGGATGCAACTCTTGTGGGGACAACTGCTGCTGCCCCTTGCAAGCCTCTCACTTAGGGATTTTGTGCCCAGATTCTGCACAAATTCCCTCAGTGTTCTCAGATAGTAAATTTCCATGCATCCACCTGACTGCCAGGCAGAGGTGCTTTTTTCCAAAATGTAAATAGAGAACAGATTCTATTTCATTGTTTTCACTTTCTTCCTTGGGCTAATTTGTCTAAATAATCAACAATATTCAACATACAGGTGTAATGGAAGGTGTGCAGTCTCAGAGTCAGAGAATCTGGTTCTTAAATTAGCTAAAAATCTTCTGACCACCAATGTGCTAAAAAGACAATAAATTGCAATTCCCCTGTTTTCTTTCCACCAGCACACACACACACACACACACACACACACACACACACACACACACATTCCCCTACACTGATTCTTTGTGAGATGAACAATTAAGGTCCAACATAAAAATTCTCAAAAATATGGAGGCATTCCAGAGTTCACCTTAACCTCCATCTTGGGCTGAGTTGATCAGGACGTCAATCTCTCCATGTCTGTTTCCAGCTATTTCCATCGCTCTTTAGACAATTGTTTGTAGAAGGGCCTTAGTGAGTGTCAAGTCAATGATCACAGGGCATATCTCCGCAAAGGCCCTTTGAGGTCATCTGGTCCAAGCTAATCTTTGTATGCGTCAGTTTCCTTATCTCTAAAGTGAAGAGATTGAACTAGATGGATTCTAAGGATTCCTCCAGCTTGAAATCATGGATCCTATGAACACCTATGACTCTAATTTTACAGCTGAGGAAAATGGGACTTAGAGAGGTTAAGAAAGTTGTCCAAATTCAAACAGTGACAGAGTCAAGATTTGAACTCAGAACCTATGATCTCAAATGCAGCCTTATTCCCATCACACCAGGTGAAGTAGGGCAGTCACACAATCACTGCTGTTTACACTGATATTCCAGATTCTAACAAAGCTTGTGATGTGTATGGCAGGAGGTATAAAAGGTAAAAGATGCTAAGGGACACCCTCTTAAGGAAAGCCAATAAAAGAGCTTTGGGTTTCTGCAATCCCACGGACCTGTACCTGATATGGATGGGAAAAAATACAGGAAAGATCTTCAAGGACTTGGATGGCTTCTTTTGTCATGCTTCAAAGACACAGAGGTGCCACAGCTCTAACTATGGATCTCAGAGTTTCCTAGAGTGTTGCAGGTAGCCCGAGACTTCAATAGCACTTTAAGAGAGGTTGACCTCGGGGCAGGTAGGTGACACAGTGAATAGTGCATCCATCCTGCAGTCAGGAGGACCTGAGTTTAAATGTGATCTCAGACACTTGACATACTTACTAACTGTGTGACTTTGGGCAAGCCACTTAACCCTAATTGCTCTGCTCTCCCCTCTCCAAAAAAGAAAAAAATGAAAGCAAAAAAAGAGAGAGAGGTTGACCTCAGCCTGTTGTGTCCCAGCTGACCATAACCTAGAAAGCAGACAGCACAACCTCGTTATTATTCAACAAAAAAAAAAGAATGTCAAAATTTCTGTAGTAATGACCAAGTGACATATTTCAGAGCAGAAGCCAAAGTAGATCACAGCTTACAAGGTCCTTACATAGGCCTCAATGCTGGAGTTTCTAGAGCCTATGAGATTGATTTCCATTTTCTGAATGTGTCTCCACTAGGATAGGACTAGTGGAAAATGGGAGATCATGAAGAAAGAAAAGGACAGAACCTATTCTCTCCCATACTTAAAAAAAAAAAAATTGAGGGAGAAAGTTCAGAAATTTACTTATTTGGATGTTCTCAATCATATTTCTTGTTTTCTGGACCCAATATGGGGTCTGAAAATATCACTAACTTTTACTGCCAGCAGAAGCTAAAGGAGAAAACACATGATTAAGATCATCAATAACAATTGACCCTCTCTGTTAATTTCCCACTTTAACCAGAGAAAGATGGAGTGAGAAAAATCGGGGATGCTCAGGAAGTAAGAGATACTGACAGAGATGGCAAGTAATGTGCTTGAACAACTTCAGGATCCAGAGGACACACAGATACATCAGTGTACTAATGGCATAACCTCAAGATGAAACACAATTTCACAAGTGATCAACATTATTGCCTATAATAAACCAAGTCTGGAGATGACTGAGCCAGTGAGGATGAAATCCCTTTAGGATAATCTGCTGGTCTTGCCATTAACCAATCCAATTAAGGTATTGGCCACACTTCTCACTAGAATTCTCCAACAGTCACAATAATAAAGATGATCTCCAGAGCATTTATCATGACTAGGGAGATGAGTCAGGCTTAATATTGTTGGTGAATGACTTTCCAGCAGGATTATTTCTCTGACTCTTGATGTGGTGGAAACCAAATTTTCTGTCTTTAGAAAAGTCTCATCCTTCATCCAGGAAATATTCAGCTCTATGATGGGATGAGGCTCCAAGTATCTACTGGAAAATCACTGTTCAGCATTAAATATCACTCACCTAGTGACACTTAGCCCATTGGTAATTTTCCATGTGAATTTCTGACTGAGAAACTGAGCTCTTCTGGGTGAAGATGCACATGATGGACAGATATTATTTGATTGTTCATATGTTCTTCCAAAATTGTCTAGGCAAGAGATATAAGCAACAGCCTAGGACATAGAGAATATAGAGAAAAATGTTCATCAAAGGATGTATCAAGGCAGCCAGATGTGGCAAAAAGAACATTGGGTGTTAAGGTAGGAATCTCAGCTCAGACATGTCCTATTTGTGGTACCACCAGCAAATCATTCAATTTCTCTGAAAGTTAATTGCATTGAATTGAATTTTCAAACTATCACTGCCAAAGGCATCCTTGAGGGCCATCATGGTGTAATAATAACACTGCCTTAATCCCACACATTGTGAGACTCACAACAAGTGACTTGAGCTCATTGCTTCAATTTCCTTCCCTACAAAATGAATATGTTGGGATTCCAAAGTCCCTTGAAGCTTAAGTCCACATGACAATGAGTTGAATAAATCTTGAAGACAAATCCAAAGAGAGATCCTCTGTCCTTAACTTGGGACAGTTAGAACTGTGAACGCTTAAGTATGTAGACACCCTCCCCTGAAGGAAGATCTTCTAAAAGCTTTAAGATTTTGGCCCCTTACCCATGTCCTCTCTTTCTATGTCCTTGAATTGGCTTGTTGTGGGGGATCTGTGCTCTTACTGTTAGAGAGGAAGTCACTAAACCCCAGACATCATGCTCCACAACATGGAGGCTGATCTGACTGAAGTGAAGAGAAGTTTAGAAGGCAGGTGGTTTCTGGAACTTAACAGAAAAACTATAGCTGTGTGGACATCAGAAAGCAAGGAACCAAGCTTCATCTGGTGGTCATCGTCTTCCCAAAGGTCTTGAAAATCTTTGAAAGACTGACACTGAAATATTTGAGGACTTTGTTTTATCATTTGTTTCTTTCTTTGAGATATTAGTGTATTTCCTCTACCAAAAGCTATTTCCCTCCTTCATTGTTGTACAGAGATCAACCTGGACAACCAAGGGCAAAATCAGGGAATCCAAACCTCTGCATACCATTGCAGATGGTACTGTGTACTTGTTAGTAGGGGCCAGTCTAAGCTCAGAGAAACTCATCATCAGGTTAGCCACAGGACAAATTTTGTTTTATTTTCTTTTTTGGCTACAATAATTCATGAAGACTATAAAAGAAGACAGAGAGAGGTTAAGAGACAACAAGTCAATACTAACAACCTCATTAGTCTTGCAGGTAGGTATAAAAGATAAGTTTCTTTTCCTCTTTTCTAGTTTTGATTTTTTTTAAGTTTCCATGTTTTGTTTTGTTTTTTAATTTTCAACACTAATCCCAGAGAAATGAACTTTCCTTTAGAATAAAGAGAAATATTTCAGGAAAGCCAAATAATATAACACATACATTTGACAGTCTGTGACATTTCCCACCCAGTCTTCCAACTTTCCAATGAAAGGAGCTGGTTCTCTTCTCTCCACTGCATCATATTGCATGTTTGAAAGGGAAGAACAGCGGATCAAATGAATGGAGATGAAAGGGAAGAACAGGCAGGACTATTGGAATTAGCCATTCAGGTGATATAAAGAAGAAATTGAGGAGTTGGTCAGACATAGAGATGAAAAGAGAGTGATTGGAGAGAAGAATTTTGAAGTTCTGGATTACGTAAGAAGGAATAATTATGGGTGATGCTGAGTTCATAATCATGTCCACCCTTATGTGTGACTAAATTAAAATGAAGATGTAGGCCGTGGTTGGTAAACTGAGAAGGACATGGTGTTTGCAGAGTAATCAACATGCATATTGAAAACCCAAATGCTAAACACAGGAACTAACTACTGATAAGGCAGATCCTGGTAGACATCTGCTACAAAGATTAAGACCAGCTGATAGAGACAGATGGCGTGAACCTCAGAGAAGGAGAGATGATGATGGCAAAGGGTGGCATTGAAGGATCAGAGAAGAGAAAGGCTTGTGCCTACTCCTCCTCTAGGGTAATTAGCAGAGAAAGAATCAGCAGCATTTTAAAAATTAGGAGCCATGATCATGATGTTAGCCAAAGCAACAGGAAAAAGTTATATAATTAAGCCGCATAAGAAATACATGGAGTTGAATTGTAAAATACTACAGATATTTAAAATGCTGATACTATATATGTATACATATATTCATTGACTGAAATTTAATTTAAAAATTAAAAAGGATAAGCAAACTGAACCAAACTTTTTGAAAAACCATTGGATACGTTCTCTCTCCTAAGACCCTCATTGACACTGAGGGGTGTGCTGTTAAGGGGTCAACAACCCTCTCTCTAAAAGGGCAGGACACACTATTATATTTAATGTGCCCTTTCTTTGTCATTTTTCTAGTCTAGACAATCAACAAGACAATTAAATTAAGCACAAATTTCTGGCATATTTCTGAAGTGAGAATGCTCACACTGAAAATGTAATAATCAGTCTGAGCCAGTGGATCCGGCTTCAGCACAAACTTCCTAGCACTCCAGATTCTTTCCCTTTCAGCATGTCCCCACTGAATACCACCACCCCAGAAGCCATGCAGGAATATATCTTTACCTACTGGCTCTGAGAACTGCATTGCGCTGCTTCAAAAAAAAAAAACAACACTTTGAAACAACATAGTTGGGGGGCAGGGGAGGCAGGGAGGGAGAGATAATAACCAGGAAGTGTCACTTAACTCTCCTAGCAAAGTATCCCTTTTAATCTCTATTTAGAGTCGTCTCAACATGGGCAAGCCCAAGAGTAAAAGCCCAAAAGGAGAGAAGAAAAGAGTGTTAGAAATATAGATAAAATTACCAAATCAGGAAAACAAATACAATGTGCAATCACTTAGAAATAAAAGATCTCTAGCACAAAACCCCAGAAGAGAATGATTCTACTTTATCCCTTAAAGAAGGCAGAATGTCTCCAAGGACTCTATAAGTGGTTGGAAGGCCTAATAAAAGAGCTTAACAAAGAGATTCGGAAAGGGTGAGATAGCCTAGACAGAATCTGGGAAAATAGAGTATAGCAGTGAACAATCAACTGAAGAAAGAAGAAGCAACTCAGAGAAAAACTATTGGAAACATAAGAACAAGTTTGTTGGGTTTTTTTTTAATACAGAAAAATGGAAAATGTATGAGGTATCAAGACTGTATAGAAGAAAAAAAGTAATATTCATAACCACAAATCTGAATGGAATTAGTCTACCTATAAAATGGTACATTATAGAAAAATAGATTAGAACTCAAAACCAAAGAATGGTCTCTTTACAAGAAACACACTTAAAACATGAACAAACTGGAGAGTTAAAATAGAATTTATGATGCATCAGCAGAATTTAAAAGAAAAGTAAAAGTAGAAATCTTGATACCAGACAACAAAAAAATAGGTATGTATAAGAGATAAGCAAAGAAATATATTTCTGCTTAAATTCAACTCATCTTAAAAAGTATGCTAATATTAAATATCTATTCATAGATTGACATATCATCAAACAACATAAGGGACAAATAATTATAGGGGGATTATGTCATAAATCAGTAATTGGTGATGTTAGAAGATATTTTTTTCTAACTGAAACAAAGCTAAGAGAAAGGAAAAGAGGAAAGAAGTTAGGAATCTAAACTGAATATTAGAAAAATTAGATGTAATATGCTTTTGATAATGATTGAATGGGTATCTCAAAAAGTATACCTATTCTTCAGAACAACAAGGGAACTTTGCAAAGATTCACTGATTGTTAGGTCATAAAGAACTTACAAATGTAAAAAGGCATTAAGTATATTTGTTAATCATTATTATGTGTTAACAGACTGATAAAAGAAAGGGTCACAGGGATGTCTGAGACAAAAAACAAAGCTTGAAATTAGCTCCATGTAGAAGGCACAGACATCAAGAGCCCTCCTTGGGTCTCCTCAAAGAGCTTCCTCTCATTGGCTATCAGAGCCCTCAACCTCTCAACAGTGGGGTATAGAGAATGAGGTTGCCTCTCATAAGGTACCTAGGTTGTAGACTGATATAACACTGGCACTAGAGTTAGAAAGATGAGTTCAATTCTGGCCTCAAGAACATACTCACCATGTAACCCAGGGCCAGTCACTTATCCTGTTTGCCTCAGTTTCTTCATCTGCAAAATGGGGATAATAATAGCATTTGGCTCAAAAGATGGTTAGGAGGATCAAATGAGACATTTGTAAGATGCTAAGCAGAGTGTCTTCCACATCACAGACACTGCATCAATGTCTATTCCCCTTCCTTTCCATATTCTCCATAATAGAGCAGCCTGCGATATTGATTGACCATGTAGAGCAAAACTCCTAATACAATGAAAAATCATTCTGAGAGATGAGATTCTTAGATTCAAGCTACAGGAGAGGATAGTTCTGTAACGGCCACAGGAAAGAATATGAATTGACACAAGGACTCAAAGGTGGATAACAACATCAGCTAACATTTAGCTTTTTACATATATTTACATATATTAACTCATTTGAAACAAAGGTAGAGATAAGTAGCAGAAAGGCAGGATAGAATAAAAGTTGAGAATCATTATCATTAGATATCCTGAAGGGGAAAGGGAGATTGGAGGCAGAACTCAAAATTTCAATGAAATACTCACAAATATGATGATGATGATCAATCATTTGCATAGAACTTTGAATATTTTATTTCTTTTGACCCTCACATCAATCCTATGGTATGAGTGATATTATTATCTTCACTTTACAGATGAGGAAACTGAGGCATACAGCAATTAATTGACTTGCCCAGGGTCATACAACTTATAAAAGTCTGAAGCTAGGTTTGAAATCAGGAATTCCTGACTCCAAGTACACCACTGTATTGTTGTTCACTCGTTTCAGTTGTGTTCGAGTCTTCGTGACCCCCTGTGGGGTTTTCTTGGCAAAGATAAGGGAGTGTTTTGTCATTTTCTTCTCCAACTCATTTTTCATTTGAAGAGATTGAAATTAACAAGGTTGATTGACTTGCTCAGAGTCACATAACTAGTGAAAATCTAAAGCTAGATTTGAACTCAGGAAGGTGAGTCTTCCTGACTTCAGACTGAGCACTCTATCCATTTTACTACCTAGTTGTCCACATAAAACCAAAGCTAAAACAATGGAAATGATGTATTTGAACTCCATTTGATGAGAATTAGATTAGGGAGATGGGAAAAGGAAGCAAGCTTAACAATAAACACCGTGAATGTAAACAAGATTGCTTAACCCATAAAAAGAGAATGGCTGAATAGATTAAAGAATAAACCATAAATATTTGCTATTGGCCAGAAACACACTTAAAACATGAAGACTAAAAATGTTAAAATGATGGATGGAGTAAATTTAATTATGCCCCATCAGACTATAAAAAAGTTGGAACAACAAATATGATATTAGCCAGAACAAAAGTAAAATAGAAAGGAGAGCAAAGAAACTTCTTTATCCATAAAGGTACTATGTAGAATTCAAAAACAAACATTTTCTTACTTTTCTAACATTAAAAAAACTGTTAAGGGATCAATAAAACTAATTAGAAGGATATTTGAAGGTATCTCAGGATTTGTTAGCTATTTCAGGATGCCTCTTTTGGATTGAAGTAAAATTAAACAGGAATAGAAACAAGAAAGATGCTAAAAACCTGAACATTAGTGTTAGAAAAACTAAATATGAAAACCCTTTAATCATTCCTGAAAAGGAATCTTGAGGACAATCACTTTTCATTAAAATCTGCAAACTTTTCAAGGATTTTTCATAAGCTTAGACAAACAAAAAAATAAATTATTTTCATGGAAATTAAAGATACTAAACCCATCTTTTAGTAACAAGACTAAAATTTTCCATTAGGTCAAAAGATCCATGACATCAATGCAGTTGTTCCCACCAATAATGCAGATAACCTCCCAAACTTTCCTGATTATCCTGTGGAACTCTGATCCATAAAATTCCATAATATTTTTCCAGGGAGTCTACCCAACAAGATGGAGGCCTTTGGAGTTTTCAATTAACCTCAGAGAGATACCAATGGGTCAATGAGCAATCCATTGTTTCTCTCACACTCTTACAGATTATAGTATCCTTTTCTGATCATAATATTCTTTAGTGCCTCAGTCTTCATGGATTTCAGGTTGCTTTACATCCACCATAACTTCCTTCTTTGTAAAGAATGATCACATTCTAGTCCATAAAGAATTTGTAAATGAAAGCAAAATGGCATAAAATATATTCAGCATATCTTTGGTAAACCGTACTCAAATACTCCAGATCGTTGGGAGACCAAGCTACCATTCAGAGGTAATCTCTCTTGTTTTGACCTGCTTGGTTCTAGGTCTAAGTCTTGGGTGGTGGTCCTGGGGTGAGGAACACCAGTATCCCAGAGCTTGTAGTGGCTGTAGAGAGGGCACCATCCTCATAGCTCTGACAACAGCTCTGACAACTATGAGAATCCCAATAATTTGGGAAACAGCTCTCTTCTCTCTGGAAGCAGAGTTCTACCATGGCAAAGAGCTCAAAAGTCAAGTAATTATCTGGCAATAAGGGCAAACAGAGGAAGTGCAATCAGACCATAGAATCTTTTTTTGAGGGGGCAAAAAGTATCAAAACATGGAATCAGAAGGAGACAACAAAATCAAAACTCTTGCATCAAAAGCTTCCAAGAAAAATATAAACTGGTTACAGGCCATGGAGGACTTCAAGAAGGATTTTGGAAATCAAGTAAGAGAATTGGAGGAAACATTGGGAAGAGAAATGAGAATGATGCAAGAAAATCATGAAAAGCAAGTAAACAGCCTGACAGAAGAAAATAACACCTTAAAAAATAGACTAACTGAAATGGCAAAAGAGGTCCAAAAAGCTAATGAGTAAAAGAATGTCTTAAAAAGTAGAATTGGCCAGATGGAAAAGGAATTCCAAAAACTCATTGAAGAAAATGATTCCTTCAAAATTAGATTGGAGCAAATGGAAGCTAATGATTCTATGAGCAATCAAGATACTATAAAACAAATCCAAACACATGAAAAAATAGAAGGCAATGTGAAATATCTCATTGGAAAAACCACTGACCTGGAAAATAGATTGAAAAGAAATAATTTAAAAATTATTGGACTATCTGAAAGCCATGACCAAAAAAAAGGCCTAGGCATATATGTTCAAAAGATATAGTTTTTAGACGAAGAAATTAAAGCTATCTACATTCAAGCAAAAAATGTTCTAAATCACTGTAGATTAGAGAAGATCAAATTAAAACAACTCTGAGGCACACCTCACACCTATCAGATTGTCTAAGACACACAAAAAACTGGCAAATGTTGGAAAGGATGTGGGAAAATTGGGACACTGATGGATTGACACTGGAAATGTGAACTGATACAAATATTCTGGAGAGTAATTTGGAACTACTCACTTAGAGCTACGAAACTAGACATTCCTTTTGACCTTTCAATACTATTATGAGGACTGTATCTCTAAGAGCTTTTTTTTTTTTACTAAAATGACCTATTTGTGCAAAAATATTTATAGCAACTCTTTTTGTGGTGGCAAGGAATTGTAAATCAAGGGGAGATACCAATCAAATGAGAAATGACTGAACAAGCTTTGGTATATAATTGCACTGGAATACAATTATGCTATACAAAAGGACATGCTTTTGCTTTCAGAAAAACCTGGAAAGATTTACATGAACTGATTCAGAGTGAAGTGAGCAGAACCAGAAGAACCCTTTAAGAGTATTATTGTATGTAGATCATCTGTGAATGACTTACATCATTTCAGTGATGCAAAAAAGACAATTCCAGAAGACTCATGATGAAAAATGTTATCCATTTACAAAGAAAGAACTGATGCAATCT
>JAQQSV010001869.1:22291-44675 GCA_028646515.1 Pseudochirops corinnae
TACCGAAAAGTGACATAGCAGAGAATAGACTGGGGGAGGGGGGACACACTGGGATGGCTATTTTGGGGTGGTGAGTGGGGGAAAGAGGGGGAGAAAATATGTAACTCAAAATCTTGTGGAAATGAATGATGGAAACTCTAATAAAATTTAAAAAAAAATGAAAAGTAAAATGAAAAATATTGTGCTTTGATCTACATTCAGATTGCATCAGTTCTTTCTTTGTAAATGGATAACATTTTTCATCATGAGTCTTCTGGAATTGTCTTTTTTGCATCACTGAAATGATGTAAGTCATTCACAGATGATCTACATACAATAATACTCTTAAAGGGTTCTTCTGGTTCTGCTCACTTCACTCTGAATCAGTTCATGTAAATCTTTCCAGGTTTTTCTGAAAGCAAAAGCATGTCCTTTTGTATAGCATAATTGTATTCCAGTGCAATTATATACCAAAGCTTGTTCAGTCATTTCTCATTTGATTGGTATCTCCCCTTGATTTACAATTCCTTGCCACCACAAAAAGAGTTGCTATAAATATTTTTGCACAAATAGGTCATTTTAGTAAAAAAAAAAAAGCTCTTAGAGATACAGTCCTCATAATAGTATTGAAAGGTCAAAAGGAATGTCTAGTTTCGTAGCTCTAAGTGAGTAGTTCCAAATTACTCTCCAGAATATTTGTATCAGTTCACATTTCCAGTGTCAATCCATCAGTGTC
This sequence comes from Pseudochirops corinnae, assembly GCA_028646515.1. Lineage (NCBI taxonomy): Eukaryota > Metazoa > Chordata > Mammalia > Diprotodontia > Pseudocheiridae > Pseudochirops > Pseudochirops corinnae. The sequence continues at coordinate 23,007 of JAQQSV010001869.1, forward strand.
CCAATTTTCCCACATCCTTTCCAACATTTGCCAGTTTTTTGTGTGTCTTAGACAATCTGATAGGTGTGAGGTGTGCCTCAGAGTTGTTTTAATTTGATCTTCTCTAATCTACAGTGATTTAGAACATTTTTTGCTTGAATGTAGATAGCTTTAATTTCTTCGTCTAAAAACTATATCTTTTGAACATATATGCCTAGGCCTTTTTTTTGGTCATGGCTTTCAGATAGTCCAATAATTTTTAAATTATTTCTTTTCAATCTATTTTCCAGGTCAGTGGTTTTTCCAATGAGATATTTCACATTGCCTTCTATTTTTTCATGTGTTTGGATTTGTTTTATAGTATCTTGATTGCTCATAGAATCATTAGCTTCCATTTGCTCCAATCTAATTTTGAAGGAATCATTTTCTTCAATGAGTTTTTGGAATTCCTTTTCCATCTGGCCAATTCTACTTTTTAAGACATTCTTTTACTCATTAGCTTTTTGGACCTCTTTTGCCATTTCAGTTAGTCTATTTTTTAAGGTGTTATTTTCTTCTGTCAGGCTGTTTACTTGCTTTTCATGATTTTCTTGCATCATTCTCATTTCTCTTCCCAATGTTTCCTCCAATTCTCTTACTTGATTTCCAAAATCCTTCTTGAAGTCCTCCATGGCCTGTAACCAGTTTATATTTTTCTTGGAAGCTTTTGATGCAAGAGTTTTGATTTTGTTGTCTCCTTCTGATTCCATGTTTTGATACTTTTTGCCCCCTCAAAAAAAGATTCTATGGTCTGATTGCACTTCCTCTGTTTGCCCTTATTGCCAGATAATTACTTGACTTTTGAGCTCTTTGCCATGGTAGAACTCTGCTTCCAGAGAGAAGAGAGCTGTTTCCCAAATTATTGGGATTCTCATAGTTGTCAGAGCTGTTGTCAGAGCTATGAGGATGGTGCCCTCTCTACAGCCACTACAAGCTCTGGGATACTGGTGTTCCTCACCCCAGGACCACCACCCAAGACTTAGACCTAGAACCAAGCAGGTCAAAACAAGAGAGATTACCTCTGAATGGTAGCTTGGTCTCCCAACGATCTGGAGTATTTGAGTACGGTTTACCAAAGATATGCTGAATATATTTTATGCCATTTTGCTTTCATTTACAAATTCTTTATGGACTAGAATGTGATCATTCTTTACAAAGAAGGAAGTTATGGTGGATGTAAAGCAACCTGAAATCCATGAAGACTGAGGCACTAAAGAATATTATGATCAGAAAAGGATACTATAATCTGTAAGAGTGTGAGAGAAACAATGGATTGCTCATTGACCCATTGGTATCTCTCTGAGGTTAATTGAAAACTCCAAAGGCCTCCATCTTGTTGGGTAGACTCCCTGGAAAAATATTATGGAATTTTATGGATCAGAGTTCCACAGGATAATCAGGAAAGTTTGGGAGGTTATCTGCATTATTGGTGGGAACAACTGCATTGATGTCATGGATCTTTTGACCTAATGGAAAATTTTAGTCTTGTTACTAAAAGATGGGTTTAGTATCTTTAATTTCCATGAAAATAATTTATTTTTTTGTTTGTCTAAGCTTATGAAAAATCCTTGAAAAGTTTGCAGATTTTAATGAAAAGTGATTGTCCTCAAGATTCCTTTTCAGGAATGATTAAAGGGTTTTCATATTTAGTTTTTCTAACACTAATGTTCAGGTTTTTAGCATCTTTCTTGTTTCTATTCCTGTTTAATTTTACTTCAATCCAAAAGAGGCATCCTGAAATAGCTAACAAATCCTGAGATACCTTCAAATATCCTTCTAATTAGTTTTATTGATCCCTTAACAGTTTTTTTAATGTTAGAAAAGTAAGAAAATGTTTGTTTTTGAATTCTACATAGTACCTTTATGGATAAAGAAGTTTCTTTGCTCTCCTTTCTATTTTACTTTTGTTCTGGCTAATATCATATTTGTTGTTCCAACTTTTTTATAGTCTGATGGGGCATAATTAAATTTACTCCATCCATCATTTTAACATTTTTAGTCTTCATGTTTTAAGTGTGTTTCTGGCCAATAGCAAATATTTATGGTTTATTCTTTAATCTATTCAGCCATTCTCTTTTTATGGGTTAAGCAATCTTGTTTACATTCACGGTGTTTATTGTTAAGCTTGCTTCCTTTTCCCATCTCCCTAATCTAATTCTCATCAAATGGAGTTCAAATACATCATTTCCATTGTTTTAGCTTTGGTTTTATGTGGACAACTAGGTAGTAAAATGGATAGAGTGCTCAGTCTGAAGTCAGGAAGACTCACCTTCCTGAGTTCAAATCTAGCTTTAGATTTTCACTAGTTATGTGACTCTGAGCAAGTCAATCAACCTTGTTAATTTCAATCTCTTCAAATGAAAAATGAGTTGGAGAAGAAAATGACAAAACACTCCCTTATCTTTGCCAAGAAAACCCCACAGGGGGTCACGAAGACTCGAACACAACTGAAACGAGTGAACAACAATACAGTGGTGTACTTGGAGTCAGGAATTCCTGATTTCAAACCTAGCTTCAGACTTTTATAAGTTGTATGACCCTGGGCAAGTCAATTAATTGCTGTATGCCTCAGTTTCCTCATCTGTAAAGTGAAGATAATAATATCACTCATACCATAGGATTGATGTGAGGGTCAAAAGAAATAAAATATTCAAAGTTCTATGCAAATGATTGATCATCATCATCATATTTGTGAGTATTTCATTGAAATTTTGAGTTCTGCCTCCAATCTCCCTTTCCCCTTCAGGATATCTAATGATAATGATTCTCAACTTTTATTCTATCCTGCCTTTCTGCTACTTATCTCTACCTTTGTTTCAAATGAGTTAATATATGTAAATATATGTAAAAAGCTAAATGTTAGCTGATGTTGTTATCCACCTTTGAGTCCTTGTGTCAATTCATATTCTTTCCTGTGGCCGTTACAGAACTATCCTCTCCTGTAGCTTGAATCTAAGAATCTCATCTCTCAGAATGATTTTTCATTGTATTAGGAGTTTTGCTCTACATGGTCAATCAATATCGCAGGCTGCTCTATTATGGAGAATATGGAAAGGAAGGGGAATAGACATTGATGCAGTGTCTGTGATGTGGAAGACACTCTGCTTAGCATCTTACAAATGTCTCATTTGATCCTCCTAACCATCTTTTGAGCCAAATGCTATTATTATCCCCATTTTGCAGATGAAGAAACTGAGGCAAACAGGATAAGTGACTGGCCCTGGGTTACATGGTGAGTATGTTCTTGAGGCCAGAATTGAACTCATCTTTCTAACTCTAGTGCCAGTGTTATATCAGTCTACAACCTAGGTACCTTATGAGAGGCAACCTCATTCTCTATACCCCACTGTTGAGAGGTTGAGGGCTCTGATAGCCAATGAGAGGAAGCTCTTTGAGGAGACCCAAGGAGGGCTCTTGATGTCTGTGCCTTCTACATGGAGCTAATTTCAAGCTTTGTTTTTTGTCTCAGACATCCCTGTGACCCTTTCTTTTATCAGTCTGTTAACACATAATAATGATTAACAAATATACTTAATGCCTTTTTACATTTGTAAGTTCTTTATGACCTAACAATCAGTGAATCTTTGCAAAGTTCCCTTGTTGTTCTGAAGAATAGGTATACTTTTTGAGATACCCATTCAATCATTATCAAAAGCATATTACATCTAATTTTTCTAATATTCAGTTTAGATTCCTAACTTCTTTCCTCTTTTCCTTTCTCTTAGCTTTGTTTCAGTTAGAAAAAAATATCTTCTAACATCACCAATTACTGATTTATGACATAATCCCCCTATAATTATTTGTCCCTTATGTTGTTTGATGATATGTCAATCTATGAATAGATATTTAATATTAGCATACTTTTTAAGATGAGTTGAATTTAAGCAGAAATATATTTCTTTGCTTATCTCTTATACATACCTATTTTTTTGTTGTCTGGTATCAAGATTTCTACTTTTACTTTTCTTTTAAATTCTGCTGATGCATCATAAATTCTATTTTAACTCTCCAGTTTGTTCATGTTTTAAGTGTGTTTCTTGTAAAGAGACCATTCTTTGGTTTTGAGTTCTAATCTATTTTTCTATAATGTACCATTTTATAGGTAGACTAATTCCATTCAGATTTGTGGTTATGAATATTACTTTTTTTCTTCTATACAGTCTTGATACCTCATACATTTTCCATTTTTCTGTATTAAAAAAAAACCCAACAAACTTGTTCTTATGTTTCCAATAGTTTTTCTCTGAGTTGCTTCTTCTTTCTTCAGTTGATTGTTCACTGCTATACTCTATTTTCCCAGATTCTGTCTAGGCTATCTCACCCTTTCCGAATCTCTTTGTTAAGCTCTTTTATTAGGCCTTCCAACCACTTATAGAGTCCTTGGAGACATTCTGCCTTCTTTAAGGGATAAAGTAGAATCATTCTCTTCTGGGGTTTTGTGCTAGAGATCTTTTATTTCTAAGTGATTGCACATTGTATTTGTTTTCCTGATTTGGTAATTTTATCTATATTTCTAACACTCTTTTCTTCTCTCCTTTTGGGCTTTTACTCTTGGGCTTGCCCATGTTGAGACGACTCTAAATAGAGATTAAAAGGGATACTTTGCTAGGAGAGTTAAGTGACACTTCCTGGTTATTATCTCTCCCTCCCTGCCTCCCCTGCCCCCCAACTATGTTGTTTCAAAGTGTTGTTTTTTTTTTTTGAAGCAGCGCAATGCAGTTCTCAGAGCCAGTAGGTAAAGATATATTCCTGCATGGCTTCTGGGGTGGTGGTATTCAGTGGGGACATGCTGAAAGGGAAAGAATCTGGAGTGCTAGGAAGTTTGTGCTGAAGCCGGATCCACTGGCTCAGACTGATTATTACATTTTCAGTGTGAGCATTCTCACTTCAGAAATATGCCAGAAATTTGTGCTTAATTTAATTGTCTTGTTGATTGTCTAGACTAGAAAAATGACAAAGAAAGGGCACATTAAATATAATAGTGTGTCCTGCCCTTTTAGAGAGAGGGTTGTTGACCCCTTAACAGCACACCCCTCAGTGTCAATGAGGGTCTTAGGAGAGAGAACGTATCCAATGGTTTTTCAAAAAGTTTGGTTCAGTTTGCTTATCCTTTTTAATTTTTAAATTAAATTTCAGTCAATGAATATATGTATACATATATAGTATCAGCATTTTAAATATCTGTAGTATTTTACAATTCAACTCCATGTATTTCTTATGCGGCTTAATTATATAACTTTTTCCTGTTGCTTTGGCTAACATCATGATCATGGCTCCTAATTTTTAAAATGCTGCTGATTCTTTCTCTGCTAATTACCCTAGAGGAGGAGTAGGCACAAGCCTTTCTCTTCTCTGATCCTTCAATGCCACCCTTTGCCATCATCATCTCTCCTTCTCTGAGGTTCACGCCATCTGTCTCTATCAGCTGGTCTTAATCTTTGTAGCAGATGTCTACCAGGATCTGCCTTATCAGTAGTTAGTTCCTGTGTTTAGCATTTGGGTTTTCAATATGCATGTTGATTACTCTGCAAACACCATGTCCTTCTCAGTTTACCAACCACGGCCTACATCTTCATTTTAATTTAGTCACACATAAGGGTGGACATGATTATGAACTCAGCATCACCCATAATTATTCCTTCTTACGTAATCCAGAACTTCAAAATTCTTCTCTCCAATCACTCTCTTTTCATCTCTATGTCTGACCAACTCCTCAATTTCTTCTTTATATCACCTGAATGGCTAATTCCAATAGTCCTGCCTGTTCTTCCCTTTCATCTCCATTCATTTGATCCGCTGTTCTTCCCTTTCAAACATGCAATATGATGCAGTGGAGAGAAGAGAACCAGCTCCTTTCATTGGAAAGTTGGAAGACTGGGTGGGAAATGTCACAGACTGTCAAATGTATGTGTTATATTATTTGGCTTTCCTGAAATATTTCTCTTTATTCTAAAGGAAAGTTCATTTCTCTGGGATTAGTGTTGAAAATTAAAAAACAAAACAAAACATGGAAACTTAAAAAAAATCAAAACTAGAAAAGAGGAAAAGAAACTTATCTTTTATACCTACCTGCAAGACTAATGAGGTTGTTAGTATTGACTTGTTGTCTCTTAACCTCTCTCTGTCTTCTTTTATAGTCTTCATGAATTATTGTAGCCAAAAAAGAAAATAAAACAAAATTTGTCCTGTGGCTAACCTGATGATGAGTTTCTCTGAGCTTAGACTGGCCCCTACTAACAAGTACACAGTACCATCTGCAATGGTATGCAGAGGTTTGGATTCCCTGATTTTGCCCTTGGTTGTCCAGGTTGATCTCTGTACAACAATGAAGGAGGGAAATAGCTTTTGGTAGAGGAAATACACTAATATCTCAAAGAAAGAAACAAATGATAAAACAAAGTCCTCAAATATTTCAGTGTCAGTCTTTCAAAGATTTTCAAGACCTTTGGGAAGACGATGACCACCAGATGAAGCTTGGTTCCTTGCTTTCTGATGTCCACACAGCTATAGTTTTTCTGTTAAGTTCCAGAAACCACCTGCCTTCTAAACTTCTCTTCACTTCAGTCAGATCAGCCTCCATGTTGTGGAGCATGATGTCTGGGGTTTAGTGACTTCCTCTCTAACAGTAAGAGCACAGATCCCCCACAACAAGCCAATTCAAGGACATAGAAAGAGAGGACATGGGTAAGGGGCCAAAATCTTAAAGCTTTTAGAAGATCTTCCTTCAGGGGAGGGTGTCTACATACTTAAGCGTTCACAGTTCTAACTGTCCCAAGTTAAGGACAGAGGATCTCTCTTTGGATTTGTCTTCAAGATTTATTCAACTCATTGTCATGTGGACTTAAGCTTCAAGGGACTTTGGAATCCCAACATATTCATTTTGTAGGGAAGGAAATTGAAGCAATGAGCTCAAGTCACTTGTTGTGAGTCTCACAATGTGTGGGATTAAGGCAGTGTTATTATTACACCATGATGGCCCTCAAGGATGCCTTTGGCAGTGATAGTTTGAAAATTCAATTCAATGCAATTAACTTTCAGAGAAATTGAATGATTTGCTGGTGGTACCACAAATAGGACATGTCTGAGCTGAGATTCCTACCTTAACACCCAATGTTCTTTTTGCCACATCTGGCTGCCTTGATACATCCTTTGATGAACATTTTTCTCTATATTCTCTATGTCCTAGGCTGTTGCTTATATCTCTTGCCTAGACAATTTTGGAAGAACATATGAACAATCAAATAATATCTGTCCATCATGTGCATCTTCACCCAGAAGAGCTCAGTTTCTCAGTCAGAAATTCACATGGAAAATTACCAATGGGCTAAGTGTCACTAGGTGAGTGATATTTAATGCTGAACAGTGATTTTCCAGTAGATACTTGGAGCCTCATCCCATCATAGAGCTGAATATTTCCTGGATGAAGGATGAGACTTTTCTAAAGACAGAAAATTTGGTTTCCACCACATCAAGAGTCAGAGAAATAATCCTGCTGGAAAGTCATTCACCAACAATATTAAGCCTGACTCATCTCCCTAGTCATGATAAATGCTCTGGAGATCATCTTTATTATTGTGACTGTTGGAGAATTCTAGTGAGAAGTGTGGCCAATACCTTAATTGGATTGGTTAATGGCAAGACCAGCAGATTATCCTAAAGGGATTTCATCCTCACTGGCTCAGTCATCTCCAGACTTGGTTTATTATAGGCAATAATGTTGATCACTTGTGAAATTGTGTTTCATCTTGAGGTTATGCCATTAGTACACTGATGTATCTGTGTGTCCTCTGGATCCTGAAGTTGTTCAAGCACATTACTTGCCATCTCTGTCAGTATCTCTTACTTCCTGAGCATCCCCGATTTTTCTCACTCCATCTTTCTCTGGTTAAAGTGGGAAATTAACAGAGAGGGTCAATTGTTATTGATGATCTTAATCATGTGTTTTCTCCTTTAGCTTCTGCTGGCAGTAAAAGTTAGTGATATTTTCAGACCCCATATTGGGTCCAGAAAACAAGAAATATGATTGAGAACATCCAAATAAGTAAATTTCTGAACTTTCTCCCTCAATTTTTTTTTTTTTAAGTATGGGAGAGAATAGGTTCTGTCCTTTTCTTTCTTCATGATCTCCCATTTTCCACTAGTCCTATCCTAGTGGAGACACATTCAGAAAATGGAAATCAATCTCATAGGCTCTAGAAACTCCAGCATTGAGGCCTATGTAAGGACCTTGTAAGCTGTGATCTACTTTGGCTTCTGCTCTGAAATATGTCACTTGGTCATTACTACAGAAATTTTGACATTCTTTTTTTTTTGTTGAATAATAACGAGGTTGTGCTGTCTGCTTTCTAGGTTATGGTCAGCTGGGACACAACAGGCTGAGGTCAACCTCTCTCTCTTTTTTTGCTTTCATTTTTTTCTTTTTTGGAGAGGGGAGAGCAGAGCAATTAGGGTTAAGTGGCTTGCCCAAAGTCACACAGTTAGTAAGTATGTCAAGTGTCTGAGATCACATTTAAACTCAGGTCCTCCTGACTGCAGGATGGATGCACTATTCACTGTGTCACCTACCTGCCCCGAGGTCAACCTCTCTTAAAGTGCTATTGAAGTCTCGGGCTACCTGCAACACTCTAGGAAACTCTGAGATCCATAGTTAGAGCTGTGGCACCTCTGTGTCTTTGAAGCATGACAAAAGAAGCCATCCAAGTCCTTGAAGATCTTTCCTGTATTTTTTCCCATCCATATCAGGTACAGGTCCGTGGGATTGCAGAAACCCAAAGCTCTTTTATTGGCTTTCCTTAAGAGGGTGTCCCTTAGCATCTTTTACCTTTTATACCTCCTGCCATACACATCACAAGCTTTGTTAGAATCTGGAATATCAGTGTAAACAGCAGTGATTGTGTGACTGCCCTACTTCACCTGGTGTGATGGGAATAAGGCTGCATTTGAGATCATAGGTTCTGAGTTCAAATCTTGACTCTGTCACTGTTTGAATTTGGACAACTTTCTTAACCTCTCTAAGTCCCATTTTCCTCAGCTGTAAAATTAGAGTCATAGGTGTTCATAGGATCCATGATTTCAAGCTGGAGGAATCCTTAGAATCCATCTAGTTCAATCTCTTCACTTTAGAGATAAGGAAACTGACGCATACAAAGATTAGCTTGGACCAGATGACCTCAAAGGGCCTTTGCGGAGATATGCCCTGTGATCATTGACTTGACACTCACTAAGGCCCTTCTACAAACAATTGTCTAAAGAGCGATGGAAATAGCTGGAAACAGACATGGAGAGATTGACGTCCTGATCAACTCAGCCCAAGATGGAGGTTAAGGTGAACTCTGGAATGCCTCCATATTTTTGAGAATTTTTATGTTGGACCTTAATTGTTCATCTCACAAAGAATCAGTGTAGGGGAATGTGTGTGTGTGTGTGTGTGTGTGTGTGTGTGTGTGTGTGTGCTGGTGGAAAGAAAACAGGGGAATTGCAATTTATTGTCTTTTTAGCACATTGGTGGTCAGAAGATTTTTAGCTAATTTAAGAACCAGATTCTCTGACTCTGAGACTGCACACCTTCCATTACACCTGTATGTTGAATATTGTTGATTATTTAGACAAATTAGCCCAAGGAAGAAAGTGAAAACAATGAAATAGAATCTGTTCTCTATTTACATTTTGGAAAAAAGCACCTCTGCCTGGCAGTCAGGTGGATGCATGGAAATTTACTATCTGAGAACACTGAGGGAATTTGTGCAGAATCTGGGCACAAAATCCCTAAGTGAGAGGCTTGCAAGGGGCAGCAGCAGTTGTCCCCACAAGAGTTGCATCCTTAGGCCATAACTTTATAGTCAGACATAAGATTGGGATCAAGACAGAGGAGAAAATTGTTGCCATAGTGAAAGGGAGAGAAACCATCTTGCTAACTTTGTTGGGAATTCATTTGACAACAGGATCAATAAAGGCAGGTTTCTTCTCTCAAGATATGTTAAACACAATAGAGAAAATCTGTGTAACAGTGGCATCTGGAGAGTTCCTAGTTGGTGTTTTGGCCAATGGCTTCATTGGAATGGTGAATTGCATGGACTGGGTCAAAACCAGACAATTTTCCTACTTGAATTTTATCCTCATTGGCTTAGCCATCTCCAGAATTGGTCTGTTAGGGATCTTAACATCATCTATCTTTTTAATCTCATTCTATCCTTCAGTTACCTTGAACAAAGTGAAAAAACTTCATGTCATGTGGACTTTGGCCAACAATTCCAGTGCTTGGTTCGCTGCCTGCCTTAGTGTCTTCTATTTCCTGAAAATCACCAACTTCTCTCATCCCATCTTCCTCTGGCTGAAGTGGAGGATTGACAGAGGAGTCTTCAGGGTGCTCCTAGGGTGTGGTTTTTTCTCCTTTCTCATTTCTCTTATAATAATATTGACGAGTGATACTTTCCAAGCTACATATGATCTAGAAAACAAAATAAACTTGACTCATAGTATCCAAGATCATAAAACCCACATGTTTCCTATCCTGATACTCTTTAGTATGGGGGATATTATCCCCTTTGCTGTGTCCACGATCTCCTGTTTGCTACTAATCCTGTCACTATGGAAGCACACTTGGCAGATGCAGCTCAGTGCCATGAATTCTAGAGACCTCAGCATGGAGGCTCATGTGAAGGTCTTGAAAGCAATGGTCTCTTTCCTCTTCCTTTTTGTTCTGTATAATACAGGTTTAATCTTAATATTATCAAATTTCTCACCAAGAAAAAGGAAACTGCCTGTACTGTTTACTTTGGTAGGTATGACTATCTACCCCCTGGCCCACTCCATTATTCTCATTGTGGGACACAACAAACTGAGACTGACTGCCCTGATGGTGCTACAGAAGCTCAGGGTCTGCTTCAAGGTCTAAGGGAAATGCTGGTCTATATGGAGAAGACTAAAAAAACTTTGAATTTTCTAGGGGGAAAAGAAGCTATCATCAACTATTTAAAGAACATTTATAACTTCTTTTCTTCATCATCACTATAGATGAGTAAAGATCATGGAAACTCAATGCCATTTTCAAGATTGTGCCTTTCTACACCATATGTAAAGATTATAATAACTAGTCTCTTAAGAATTTGATGCTTGGGGTAGCTAGGTGGCACAGTGAATAGGGCACCAACCTGGAGTCAGGAGGACCTGAGTTCAAATCCAGCCTCAGACACTTAACACTTATTAGCCATGTGACCTTGGACAAGTCACTTAACCACAATTGCCCTGCCCTCCCCCCTCCAAAAAAAAAGCACACAAAAAAAAGAATTTGATGCTTTTTTTAATTCTCCTATTTCCCAATACCAAACTCCAAAATGGAATTTTCTCCTGTTAAAAAAAAAAAGTTAATCAGAACAAATTGGTGCACTGGCAATCTGTTCTTCACTCTCTACCTATAGTTTACCCCATCTCTACTGAGAAGTAAGAGGTATAGATACTCATCATATCTCTGGACTCAAGATTTTCCTTGATTTTGAACTGAGTTTTGAAACTTTTGCTTTACTTTCTTCTACATAATTTTGTTCATTGTATATATTACATTGTTCTGCATACTTCATCGTGCATCAGTACAAACAAGTCTTCTAAATGTTGGTTAAATTTCTTGTATTTGTCATTTCTTCTGTACAGTAAAATTCCACTATATTCATTCACTGTTGACTTAGGTGTTGTCCAGTTGGGAGATACCCTTGTTTTTTATTCCTAGTTTTTTCTTCCCACCTCAAAACTTGCTGTTAGGAATAGTTTAGTATATCAGAGATTTTTCTTTTTAGTCAGTACCCTCCTTGGAGTTATAGTTCTAGAAATGGAATCATGGGAGTCAATAAGTATAAATAATTTAGTGATTTTTCTTGCCTAGTTCCAGATTGTTTTCCAGAATGGTGGGACCAATTTATAATGCACTATCATATTAATTATTTCCAATTTTTGTCAGATTTGTTGAGTATTAAAGTGCAGAAGTGCTTTAATTTGGAATTTTTCTTATTTGAGTGATTTGGAAGATTTATTCATATACTTAGATTTCTTCTAAAATTATTCATTTCTTTGACTCCCTCTTTATTTGTTTCAATTTCCTGTGTATCACTGATATTTATTTTTGAGGCTCTTGAGACAAAGATTTTTCCCCCAATAGAAAAATCTCTTCCTCATCTTTGCTGTATTGAATTTTGTGGGAAAATGTTTAACAGTCATTTAGGGAAAATTGTTTATTTTGTTTTTATGATTATTTTTAACTTTTGCTTAATTAAGAATGGTTCTCCAACTGTGGATTTGAGAGGTCCTTCCTTTCATTGTTCTCTCTATGTTTAAAAATATTATTTTAAAAAATATTAGTCCACATGTTTATTTGGATCAAATTTTACAATATGGGATAAAATGTTGGTTAACACCTCATTTCTGATAAATTCCTTTCTGTTTCCCCAGAACTTTTAGCATAATAGTCCTTCCCCAGTCATTTGTGTCCTTGAGTTTATCAAACATCATTGCGTTTGAGAGCATTTATGTCTACCTTACCTCCTCTGTTTTGTGGCTCTGCTTTTCTGTATTTTAAGCATGACCAAATTGGTTCAGTGGTCACCGTTTTAGAATGTGGTGAGATCTGGTACCACAAGGTGCCTTTCATTTCTCTTTTTTGTTATTCTTTTTGAGATTTTAGAACTTTTGTTCCTGAAAATGAATTTCGGTTATCACATTGATGAATTTGCTAAAGTAATCTCATTGTCGTTTGATGTGGATCCTGTCAAACCTGCAAATTAAATTACATCTTTTTTTTTTTACTAAAATGCAAATCCCCAACAATAAGCAATGCATGCTTCCTGAATTTGTCAAATTCTCACTTTTGTCAAAACTGTTTGTAGTGGCATTTATATGCCTTTCTATGTTTTTTCTATGGGTTTTATGGTTATTTTTGGGTGGACTTTTGTTCCTTATTTCTGGTTGGCTTTTCTTTTATTAAAATATAGAAAAATTGTTGATTTTGGTATATTTATCTCATATCTTGTTAATTCAATGAAGTCTCCCCACTCAAATCTCTGGGATTGCATAGATATTTCTCATCTTTGTAGATATTCTCTCTATTCCTTTTTTTTTTCTTTTCACATTGCTGTAGATAATATTTACAGTATCCTATCAAAGATTATTTTTAGTACTTTATTTATTTTTAGTTTATTAAATAAAAAAGCATATCCATAACGTAGTAGAATAAAAAAAATGACTTCACATGAAACTGCAAAACTGCTATATAAAACTTGCTATTCCTTTTAAATATATAATTGTTCTCATGCAAATTTCTTTTTCCCCTCTTTTTGTTGTTCCCTCCCCCTATCCCTACCCTAGAGATGGCTACCATTAGACACAAATATGGGTCCAATGGTATATGTGTATATATATATAATACACATACATATGTAGAGGGTGGGTGTGTAAGTATGTATGCAAAATCATTATATCTATCAGTTCTTTTTCTGGATGCAGATATTTACATATCATTTTTATATCTTTTGTAGCTAATTTGGATATTTAAATTGTCAAAATGACTTAGTTGCTCAAAATCATTCTTATAACAATATTGCTGTTGTGTATACAACAAACATTCCCTCAATTTCATTCATTTTGCTTGTTTTACCCAGCTTTTGCTTGAAGTTTCTAATGTTTCTCCATAAAAAATTTATGGTAGTTCTTTATTTTATATAAATGCTTTTGATCATACTAGGAAATGGTCCTTTATTCTTATGATTTTTAACACACATGAATGTAATATTTTGTCAAAAAAATTTCTTCAGGGTGAAGGTTATGAAAATCATCTATTAATGAGTAATATTTCATGTAATTCCTGCCCTTAGTTAATCCTAATTCCAGGAAATATTTTAATATATTCTTTTAATCTCTTTGTTAATATTTTATTCAATATTTATCTATAAATATATGCATCATATATATGTGTGTATATATGTATATGCTCGCACATATACATATTCTCTGCTATTGATGTCTCCTTGCTTTGTTTATGAGGACATACATATTTCATAGATGGAGTCTTATAAAGAAACTATTCTTCTCCAATTTTTGAAAGAGTGACATAGAATTCTACTTTGAGTTTCTGATATAATTCAATTTCATGTAATTTCATTTATTCCTAGTTTCCCCCACCTCCATCTTTTGGAATTTATTCATGATTCACTTAGTTTCTCTTTCTAAAGTTAGGTTGTTTTGATTGTTTATTTCCTGTTCTGTTAATGTGTTTTTTTTTGTAAATATAAATCCATTTATTTTAAATTCTGTTTTAATATTAATAAAATCCACCTACATAATTTTGGAAAGTGTCATTATTTCCTCTGAAGGTATTGTGAATTCTGTCCTCCCTTTTGTTTGGTAATTTCATTTTCATTTCTCTTTTTCTTGATGAAATTAGCGAATGATTTATCTGTTTTATTAACATTTTAAAGTAGCTTATAGCTTATTTATCAACTTACTAAAGATTTTTAACAAACCTAATCTCTTTCTCAATATCTACAATTGCCACTTTTGTTCTTACTTTTTAAGCTTGCTTTCATTTGCTATACTTTTTGCTATATGTAAAATTCATTTCTTCTATCTTTTCTTTTTATTGATATAATTGCTTGGAGAATCCAATTTTCCCTTATGGGCTATTTTTCTTATACCTCACTTTCTTCCATGCAGTGACATTGGCGTCCTGACTCTTTCATTAACAATACACTTCATCTCTAAGCTTATTTTTTTCAATACTTAATGCTCTATTATTTGGCACACACACAATACATATATACACATGTATGTAACACATGTAGCATAACATATAAATATATTAGGATTAGAATTAAGGTTAAGGTTAACCAACAGTATATATACATAACATCTATAGTATTTCTCTTTGTTGATACTTTTTTCTTGATACCTTGAAGCCTAATACAATTTTCTTATGTATTTTTTAAATCAGAGATAATTTTTTCTGAGATCCAATGTGCAATTTCTACAGTTTTACATTCTTTTCATGCACAATGAGTCCCAGCCCATCTTCTCATTTGGACTGTTTATGAACCTTGACATTTTAAGTATATGTTTTGCAAGTCAAAATTTCTGACTTTGTTTTCTCATTCATTACAATAAAATACTATCCTCTCTCTCTATTCTTCACTTGAGTCTTTTGAAGGCTCCTCTTCCTTCCTAAACTCTATAATATTTCTTAAATATTTCTCCTGGTTCCCCCTTTTCCACCCAAATACCTCATCTACTACATTACATTTCTACTATTGTTGTCTTTTAAATTTAATTAATTTTAAAAATATGATCTTCCCTTGCTTCACCCAGAGAAGATTGAGGGTCAGGCCCAATTTACTCCTTCTCAATTGTGTTTGAATAGTCACATACACTGTACCAGTTAAAAAAAAAAAAAAAAAGAACAAAACCCAACATAGCGATGCAGAGTGGAGAGAGTGATGGGTTTGGAACCTGAGTTCAAATGTGGCCTTACACAATTACAAGCTGTGAAGTCATTTACCTATGTTTGTCTCAGTTTCTTCAGCTGTAAACTGTGGATATTAGCCTTTCCCCACAGAATACACTTAGCCTCAGGCTGGGTAATAGCAGGACTACCAATGTGGATAACAGTGAGTTATTTCTGAGAGTTCCTCTATTCTACTTCCCCTGATATTCCCATAGACCCTCAAGTCCCTAGACCAACAAGCAACTGATAAAAGGCAAGGAGAGCAACAGAGACATATAAAGAGATAGATCAAGAGTCTAAAATGAGCAAGTCTAAGAACATAAAATAATATGGAAATGTTACTATTTCTGTCTTTTTGAGAATGTTTTCTTAATCTCTGGGATTTCTTTGATTAAATGTTCATTTCACAAAATTATCAATTTAGAGTATCTGTGGTTGGGATAGAAGATGTGTTAATGTGAAGAAAGATTTTACTATTATGGTCATTCTACTACATGCAAATCCAAAGAGTTTAAGTTAAATTTATTCAAGAACTGGTTGAAATTTCAAGCATTTAAAGAGAGGTGGAAGCCATAAATGGTCTGAGTACAAGCCAAGTTCCAGACTTGGGGAATGTACATTTACTTACTAGAGATAGGCTCTTGACAAGACACCTCTTGGCTCCAATTTGTCATGTCCTACTCCCTTGTTAGTCTATTTTAATCTAGCATCATCTGAAGCCACAACTCTGCCTGTGGAAGCCTCTCTCCAAAATTGTGACCAATCTCTTAACTGGTAAATCCAATGGCCTTTTCTCAGCACTGGCCTTGAGCACTGCTGGTTTTGTTTTCACATCACTACTGCTTAGTGAAGTGCCTTACTCAAGGCAGGGGCTTGGTAAAATTGATTTCATCGAATGGGAAAAGTAGTGGCTTCACATAAAATATGACCCAGCCATTTGCAGGAGTCAGCACATTGGTGCTGTCTTAGCTTGCCTGCCATCTCCCCCCAACAATTCTCTGATGACTTAACTTAATTTAAATTCTTATTTTGTAAATTACATGTTTTTTTTACAAACTTAACCTCTAACATCAATTCAAACAATTAACATTAATGAGTTGCAATTTACATGTAAGCTAATTTATTATAGTGCATAAAGCCCCTCTAATCTACATTAGGCTTTTTTATCAAATGTATGTCAGTCACTTTGACTCATTCAATGATGCTTTATGGAAGTTCTGCGCTTCTGGTCTTGTTCCCCCCCCCCCCTCCTCCTTTTCGTTTCATAAAGCTTTCCCATATTTCTTTCTATTCTTCATATTTATTTATCTTAATTGCACGATGGTTGCATTATATTATTAAAAGCACAGTATCTTTAACCCTTACCTTTGGTTAATTTTTCAATTAGTTTTCAAGTATTTCTTGGTTTTTTGAAATAATCTAATACAGCTAGGAACATTCTTTTTTTCTTTGTTTCAATTCTTTTTTTTTTCTTTAGCACATCATCCATTCTGTTTCATATCTAACAGTACTGTTATGGCATAGTCTCCAAAACTGAATTATTGGGTCAAAATATGATGATGTTTATTACATTTATGACATTCTTCAAAAGGAGTCTACAAGTCTTCAGTTCTACCAGTGAAGAATCAATGTGCCTGGCTTTTAAAATGCCTTATCCAAAGCTTCACACTGAGAATCAACACAAACAACTACCTGTAGTAATTTGATATTAATTTATAATTTTATAATAATAATTTAAATTATTTAACATTGTGTCTAAAGTGTCACAATACTACTTCAGTGATTCTCTTGCCATTCCTATCTAAATTTTTTCTTCATTCCTTGTCATTCACTTTTTCTAACAGTATTATAGTGGGTGTATAGAGTCAATTAAGTTGTTCAGTGTAGAGAGTACTGGATGTCAAGTCAGGAAGCCCTGAGTTCAAATCTAGCATCAGACAGTTACTAGTTGTGTGACCCTGGGCAAATCACTTCGCCTCTATTTGCCCCAGTTTCCTTTTCCATAAAATGGAGATAACAACAGTATCTATCTCCCAAGGTTGCTGTAAAGATCAAATGAGATAATATTGTAAAATATGGCACATGGTAGAGACCATGTGAAGATTCATTTTCTTCCTCTTCATCTGGAAACTGCATTCTTCTGTTCTTCCTCTTATTGAATTATTTGTTAAAAGGTTTTCCAGATATCTTGGTATTTCTTCTATTTATTGGTTTGAAATTCATCATAAACTCTTACATTAATTTACAATTAATTTAATAATTACCCTACTGTTGGACACTTAGAATTTACTAGTTGTTTCAGTTAATGAATTATGTTGCTATGAAAACTTTTTGAACAGTAGCCTATTTTAATGAATTTTTTTCTGGACAGAATTTTCAGGGTTTGCTCCAAACCATGTAATTAGAAGGCTAAAGGTATGAACATCTAAGAATTTTTACTATCTGTCACCAGATTGCTCTCCAAAAAAGATCTTAGGAGTTTTCAATGATACCAGCAGTGAATGAGTGCACTTAAAAAACCACAGTTTTTTAAAAAAATATTTATTTATTTTTGTAGATTTGATAGGATGAGGAAGAAAATAAAAGTTTTTTTTTTAAGCCACATCTCTTTGGTTATTACTGAGGCTGAACATTTCTACAGGTATTTAAAATGTATGGGCCTTGTTTTGGAAATGGTCTCTTCCTACCCTTTAATTATTTTAAAATTTTCCATTAAAATGTATTGATGCCGAAGTTCTCATTCTCTCTCTCTCTCTCTCTCTCTCTCTCTCTCTCTCTCTCCCTCTCCTTCCCTCTCTACCTCCCCTTATTTCTTTCACACATACAGACACACACACATACACACATTCATGGCAGGAGCCCTCTGTCCATACATGTCTTTGAAGGGTGTTTAAAAACAACTCAAATAAACCTTTTATGGCAGGTACACAATGGGACACTCAGTATTCTTTCAACCAACCAAAAATTATAGGTCTTAGGGGGATGTTCCTCCATCAGACCACCACAAGCTTGGGCAGAAACTGGATTATGTGTGTTTTAAGATCATAATGCAATAAAATTAGAATGAAATAATAACAAATTAAATTATATACTTACTTAGAAACTGAAAAACAGTAATTAAGGTAGAAATCAGAAAACAAGGAATAGACTGTTTTAAAGAGCAACAACCCTGCTAACTTCTGTGTAATAGCAATCTTTGCATGGCAGGGGATTGCGAGAGAAGCAGCTGTATTCTCTTCCCAGGGATATACTTAATTATTCCCAAGAGGATCAGCGTAGGGAAGAGAAGAGAACAAGGCTGAGGTATCTCTTTTTTAGAAGTCCATTAAGTCTTCCTGCTCCATGACAATGAGCAGCTTGCTTCTTTTCTTAGAGTGTGTCAAGATATACTCATTGTGGACTCACACATGGTCAACTGAAAAAAAGACAGTGGTTTCATCATCCTCAAAGTGCTTAATACTAAGCTAGAAAATTCTCTGTGGCACATGTATCAGCATCTAAGAGATGCAGCCCTGTCTATTCTCAAAGGCAAATTTGTATCACTGAGTTACTATATCAATAAGAGAGAAAAGGAAAAAATAAATAAAGTCTTTACCAAAAAACAAATAAATAAGTGAACTAAATTTTTGAAGACCAAAACAATGATCCAAAGGAGAGAGGAGAGGAGAGCAGAGGAGAGGAGAAGAGAGGAGAGAGAGAGAGAGAGAGAGACAGAGAGAGACAGAGAGAGAGAGAGAGAGAGAGAGAGAGAGAGAGAGAGAGAGAGATTATTAAGGGAAATACAGAAATATATTAGAAAATGAACAACTGAAATGAGAAATTTAACCAGGAATTCATTTTCTGCATAGACTAATACCATTTACAGAGTATTAGGAAACAAAATTTGAAAAAGTTAAAGAAAATGAAAACTTAAAAAAAGAAATAGAAGAAAAGTTCCCCACAAATACAAAAGACAACAAAAATATAATTAGGAAGTTTTACATACAATTATATTTTGATAAATTAGAGAATTTACAAGAATTAAGTGATTTAAAAACATGAAATGCTGAAACTATAACAACAGGAATTAATTTAATAACTTCAATTAACCATTTTGGTGGAAAAAATAAGATGTCAGAATTTGTACATGTGGATGCACGCTCATACACAGTCACAGTACATGAGTTCACAACAGAATTCTTTCAAACTTTCCAAGGACAAATAATTGCTATGTTATTTAAATAGTTGATTCATGTAGATTATCCCACCAGGTTGAATAATTTCCCAGGCATCTTTTCAAGCATCTACTAGTACATATCCGATCTGGGCTTCAAATTCAAATGCGTGATTCTTTTCAAACTCCAGGACGCTGGATCTTGATAACAATGCTGGCCACAAAAAGGGTGATATTTAACTTTCACTTTCATTTTTTCCTTGCATTTTCTATTGCTCAGATTATTGATTAGGACCCAGTAAAGTAGGCTGAGACAAAAAGAACAAATGAGTAAAATAGAACCTATCTCTCAATTCCATCTTTACAAATAAAGGCTCTCATCATGAGAACAAATAATCATATGAAAATGCCGAAAGGACACAAGTCAATTAAGGACTAAATATCACTGGTTGAGTAACATCCAAGGAACAGAATGATTTTGATGAGATAGAAGCAGCTTCACCTCAGCACAGTGCAGGGCTCTTTGGGACTGAAGGAGGAGAGCAGAGAGGTCAGTTGCTGCCGTATCAAGAGGTGGGTCTACCATATTGTGTATAATGACTGGAAATCTCTTCATAGTGGTTAGAGCCCTGGTCCTGAACTTGGGAGGACCTGAGCTCAAAAATCCAGTGTCAGATACTTACTAACTGTGGGACCAAGGAGGTCATGAAGAGTCAGAGATGGCTGAAAGGACTAATCAACAAAATCAGGGTAGTCACCAGAAGGTTTATAGACTGTTTGCTCATCAACTGGTTCATTTTCGTGCCAATGACATGGAAAATGATGGATGGTTATAGTGTTTATCTTTAGAAAACAAAACCAACACATTTCAAAAGATAAATTTAAGTAGGGCCAATGATATTTCCATTCTGATTATTTTAAATGTGGAGGAAGGAATTTGTCTCCTTCATTTTGTCCTTGAGCTTCTATTTCCTGTTAGTCTCTTCCCTGGGAAGACACCCCTGGTAGATACAACTCAGTGTAACAGACTTTAGAGATCCCAGGTCAGAAGCTTATGAGAGGGTCATGAAGCCCATCATCTCTTTCCTTTTACTCCTTATGCTGTCCACACTGGGATTCATAGGTGGACTGAGTCATTTTGTGTTTCAGAGCAAGCTAGCTATAATATCTGTATTGATGCTTATGGCCTTCTACCCCATGGTACACTCCTCTCTAACCTTTGGGAATGGTAAACTGAGGCAGGCCACTCTGAGGGTGCTTAGGAACCTCAAGTGTTGTATGAGAATATGAGAAACTCTGCACAGCCAAGTCAAAACTTAGCGTTCTCTTTCATCTCCTATGAGAAAGAAGTTATTATAAAGTCTTTAATGAACTTTTCTGAGATTTTTCTATTCATCATTGTTGTGGAAATTTGGAAAAATGTAGAAAGAAAATTTTTTTTCTCAGTATATCTGAGGGGATTATAATTAGAGGTGTGACCATACAATAAGTCTGCAAAAGATTATGGCTTTCTGGAGCCTGTCCATGAATTTACATAAAAATTGGTTGCTCATACAAAGTATGCATTATACTTCTGTCTCTCTCTGCTATTTTACCTGACATTTCCACACATCTTGGAAAATCTAGACCAGGACACAACTAAGAGTGAGAAATAGAAAAACCATGTTTCTGACAGACTAAATCTAAGTGAGCCCTTTCTGTTACAAAAACTTTTAAAAATATTTTATTTTTCCTACCCCAGCAATTTGGGACAGAGCTTTCCCCTCTGGAAGCAGATCTCCACAGAGATTTTAAAAAAAAATTATGGACTGACCAACCATGAATAAGAATAAGCATAAGAACCAAAGTAAGAATAGCAACCAAACCCTAGATTCCTTGTTTGGAGAAAAGAAGGACCAAGGCAGAGAGCTGCAGGAGGACAGCGCAGCCAGAGCTCCCCCACCAAAAGCTTCTAATAAACATGAAGATTGCCTTAAAGCTAGAGATCAGCTAAAGAAGGATTTTGAAAACCAAATGAGAG
>JAQQSV010001870.1:0-22179 GCA_028646515.1 Pseudochirops corinnae
GATATGATGATATACTTGGAGAATCCCAGAGAATCAAGTAAAAAACTTCTTGAGACAATAAATAAATTTAGCAAAGTTGCAGGATATAAAATAAACCCACATAAATCCTCAGCATTCCTATATACTGCCAAGGTTATACCTGTGTAGTTAGATAGTAAGAGAAGTAAGAGATAGTAAGAGAAATCCCATTTAAAATTAATGTAGACATCATAAAATATTTGGGAATCTACCAGCCAAAACAAACCCAGTACTTATGTGAACACAAATACAAAACACTTTTCACACAAATAAAATCAGATCTAACTAATTGGAAAAACATCAATTGCTCATTACTGGGTCAAGCTAATAGAATAAAAATGACAATTTTACCTAAATTAAAGTACATATTTAGTGCCGTACCAAAATTAAAGTACATATTTAGTGCCGTACCAAAAAATTACTTAATAGAACCAGGAAAAATACTGACAAAATTCATTTGGAAGAACAAAAGGTCCAGAATATCAAGGCAATTAATGAAAAGAAATGCTAGGGAAGGTGGCCTAGCTATAACAGATTTTAATCTTTGTTATAAAGCAGCAGTCACCAAAAGTACTTGGTACTGGCTGAGGAATACAGTAGTGGATCAATGGAATAGACTGGGTACAAAAGATGCAGTAATCAATGATTATAGTAATATATTGTTTGATAAGCCCAAAGACCCCAGTTTTTGGGATAAGAACTCACTATTTGACAAACACTGCTGAGAAAACTGGAATATAGTGTGACAGAAACTGGGCATAGACCATCATCTAATGCTGTACCCAAAACAAGTCTAAATGGGTGCATGATCAAGGTATAAAGGTAGATACTGTAAGTAATCTGCGGAAGCAAGGAATAGTTTACATGTCAGATTTATGAAGCAGAGAAGATCTTATGATGAAAGAAGAGTTAGAGAGCATTATGAAATGCAAAATGGATAATCTTGATTCCATTAAATTGAAAAGTATCTGTACAAACAAAGCCAATGTAACTAAGATTAAGAGGGAAGAAGAAATTGGGAAACAATTTTTACAACCAGTGTCTCTGATAAAGTCCTTATTTCTAAAATATATAGGGAACTAAGTAAAATCTACAAGAATACAAGTCATTCCTCAATTGACAAATGGTCAAAGGATATGAACAGGCAATTTTCAGAGGTAAAATTAAAGATATCTATAAGCATATGAAAAAATTCTCTAAATCACTCTTGATTCAAGAAATGCAAATCAACACAACTTTGAAGTACTGCTTTTCACCAGTCAGATTGATTAGGAAGATAAAACAGGAAAATGATAAATGCTGGAAAGGATGTGGAAAAATTAGAAAAATAATGCATTGTTGGTGGAATTGTGAATTGATTCAACCATTCTGGAGAGCAATCTAGAACTATGCCCAAAGGGCTATAGATAATTGCATACCCTTTGACCAAGTAATACTAATTCTTTGGTTGTATCCCAAAGAGATCAAAGAAGTGGGAGGAAGACCCATATGTACAAAAATATTCACTGAAGCTCTCTTTGTGGGGGCAAAAACCTGGAAATTAAGGGGAATCCTATCAATTGGGGAATGGCTAAACAAGTTGTGGTATATGAATGTAATGGAATACTATTGTGCTATAAGAAATGGGGAGGAGATGGACTTCATATTTACCTGAAGAAGTTTATACAAATGGATGCAAAACGAGAAGAGCAGAAGCAGGAAAAATTTCTACAGAATCACAGACACATCGTATGTGTGATGAGCAAACTTAATAAATTGGACTCTTCTCAGCCATGCACAGTTATAGGACAACTCTACAACTGTCAGAATGGAAGGAGATATCTGCATTCAGAGAAAGATCTAGAAACAGAGTTTAAATGGAGACTGAACCAATCTACATACTATTGTTCTTTTCCATGTTTGGATTTGTTTCTTTTATCCCATTGTTGCCTACATTGCTTACAACCCTTCTATACAACCAGAATAATGTCCAATGTGAAAGTATTTGCAGATCCTATACTTGACTGAATGCCGTCATGGGTTGGGCAGGAAGAGGGAGAGGAGAAAATTTGAAACTCAAGGGATTCTGGAAATGCATATTGTAAACTATAGGTAAATAAACAAATCAATTTAATAATAAAAAAAGGTCAAGAATATCAAGGTAATTAATGAAAAGAAATGCTAGGAAAGATGGCCCAGTCATACCAAATTTTTATCTGTGTTGTAAAGCAGCAGTCATCAAAACAACTTGGTACTGCCTGAGGAATAGAGTAATGGATCAGAGAAATAGATTGGGTATAGGAGACTAAGCAGTCAATGACTGTAGTAAACTACTATTTGTTAACCCCAAAGACCCCAGTTTTTGGCATAAGAATTCACTATTTGACAAAAGCTGCTGGGAGAACTGAAATATAATGTGGCAGAACATGGGCATAGACCATTATCTAACACCACATATCAATATCAAGTCTTAATGGGTGCATGATCCATGTATAAAGGCTGATACTGTAAGCAATCTGAGAAAGCAAGGTATAGTTTTCCTGTCAGATTTATGGAGAAGGGAAGACTTTATGACCAAACAAGAATTAGAGAACATTATAAAATGCTAAATGGATCATTTTGATTACATTAAATTGAAAGGTTTCCCTAAAAACAAAGCCAATGTAACCAAGATTAAGTGGAAAGTGGAAAATTGTGAAATAATTTTTATAACCAGTGTCTCTGATAAAGGCCTCATATATAAAATATCCTCAGTTGAGTGAAATCTATAAGAATACAAATCATTCCCCAGTGGATAAATGGTCAAAGATATGAGCAGGCAGTTTCCAGAGGAAGAAATTAAAGATATCTATAAGCAAAAATGTCCTAAATCACTATTGATTTGAGAAATGCAAATGAAAACAACTTTGGGGTACCACATCTTACCTGTCACATTGGCTTATATGACAAAGCGGGAAAATGATATATGCTTGAGAGTATTTGGAAAAATTGAAACACTAATACATTGTTGATGGAGTTGTGAACTGATTCAACCATTCTGGAGAGCACTCAGGAACTATGCCCAAAGAACTCTAAATAATTGCATACCCTTTGACCCAGCAATACTACTTCCAGGGTTATATCCCAAAAAGATCAAAGAAGTGGGAGCAAGATTCATATGTACAAAAATATTTATAGCCACTCTTTTTGTGGTGGCAAAGAATTGGAAATTAAGAGGATGCCCATCAATTGGCAAATGGCTATACAAGTTGTGGTATATGAATGTAATGGAATACTTTTGTGGTATAAGATATGTGGAGCAGATGGACTTTACATTTACCTGGAGAGGCTTACATGAACTGATGCTGAGTGAGAAGAGCAGAAACAGGAAAAATTTGCATGCAATTACAGACCCAACATGTATGTGACGACCGCCTGTCATAGACTGGACTCTTCTCAGCAACTCAAGGTTACAAGACTACTCCAAAAGACTCATGATGGAAAGAGATGTCTACATTCAGAGAAAGAACTAGAAAGAACAGAATTTGAATGCAGATTGAAGCAAACTACCTTCTTTCTTTTTTTTTCTTGTTTGATTTTGTTTCCTCTTTCTCATCCTTCATTCCATATGTTATAGTGCTTCTTTATAACTTGACTAATGTCTAATGTGAAAGTATTTGCATTACCTATACTTGATTGCATGCCATAATAGTGGGGAAAGGGGAGGAGAGGGAAGGGGGGAAAATTTGAAACTCAAGAGATTTTGCTACTGAATCTTGTAAACTAAAAGTAACCACACAAATTAATAAAGAAAAAAAATTAAAAAGAAAAGAAAAAAGTTCTGACCCCAAAAATTACTACAGTGACAAGGAAAATCAAAACACTCATAAGAAGACAAAAAATTCAAAACTTCTACTCCAAAGCCTCCAAGAAAAATAAAAAAAATTGGTATCAGGCTATAGAAGAGCTCAAAAAAGAATTTAAAAATCAAGTATGTGAAGTTGAGGAAAAATTAGGAAAAGAGATGAGAGTGAGGCAAGAAAATAAAAAAAAATACATATATAAGTCAACAGCTTGGTAAAGGAGGCACAAAAAATACTGAAGAAAATAACACCTTAAAAAACAGACTAGGATAAATGGTAAAAGAGGTCCAAAAATCTAATGAAGAGAATAATGGAAGAAGAGGAAAAAAAATTCATCAAATAAAAAAATTACTTAAAAAGTATAATTAGCCTAATGGAAAAATATACAAAAACTCACTGTAGATTAAGTAATAATGCTTTAAAAATTAGCATTGAGTAAGTGAATGCCAATGACATTATGAGAAATCAAGAAACAATAAAACAAAACCAAAAGAATAAATAAATTGAAGAGAGTGTGAAATCTCAGTCAAAAAGAAAAACAAAAACACAACTGCTTGGGAAATAGATCCAGGAGAGACGAGTTAAAAATTATTACACAACCTGGAAGCCACAATGAGAGAGAGAGAGAGAGAGAGAGAGAGAGAGAGAGAGACAGACAGACAGAGACAGAGACAGAGACAGAGAGACTCTAGACATTATTTTCCAAGAAATTATCAAGGAAAACTGCCCTGGCATTCTGGAACCAGAGGGTAAAATAGAAATTGAAAGGATTCTCTTCAGAAAAAGATCCCAAAATAAAAACTTCTAGTAATCTTATGAACAAATTCCAGAACTTCAGGGTCAAGAAGAAAATATTAAAAGAATTCAGAAAGAATCAATTCAAGTATTGTGGGGCCAGTATCAGGATAACACAAGATTTAACAGCTCTACATTAAAGGATAAGACGGCTTGGAATACGATATTCCCTATGGCAAAGGAGTTAGAATTACTTTGAAGAACCACCTACCCAGCAAAACTGAGGAAAATTTTCAGGGGAAAAACAGGTATTCTGTGAAAGAGGGGACTCTCACACTTCTTGCTGAGAAGATCAGAGCCCAGTAAAAAATTTGACTTTCAAGTACAATTCTCAAAAGAAATATAAATAAGGTAATCAGAAAAGCAAAATCATAAGGGACTTAATAATTTCAAAGTGTTTACATAGGAACATGATACTTATAACTCATAAGACCTTTCTCATTATTAGAGCAGTTAAAGGCTTATACATAAACTACACAAGTGTGAGTTGACTATGAAGGGATTATATCTAAAAAATAAAATTAACAGGTGAAAAGGAGGAATGCCTGGGGTAAAAGGTAAAGAGATAGGTAGAAGGGGGTAAATTGTATCACAAAAAGGAGGCAAGAAAAAGTTTGTGTGTGTGTGTGCGTGTGTGTCTGTACAACTAAAAACATATATATATATATATATATATATATATATATATATATATATATATATATATATATATATATGTTTATTTGTATTTAGTTTTCAACATTCATTTCCACAAGATTTTGAGTTCCAAAGTTTCTTTCCATATCCCTCCTCCCCTCCACCCCTAGATGTCATGCATTCCCATTACCACTTCCCTGAGTCTGCCCTTTCTTCTGTCACACACAACCCCTTCCCCCTTACTTTCTTATAAGGTAAGGTAGATTTCTAAACCCCGTTGCTTGTATATCTTATTTCCCAGTTGCATGTAAAAACAATTAATATTTGTTTTCAAGACCTTGAATTCCAAATTCTCTCCCTTCTTCCCTCCACACCCACCCTCAATGAGAAGATAAGCAATTCAATATAGGTTATACATGTGTAGTTATGCATAACACTTTCATAATAGTCATGTTGTGAAAGATTATATTTCCCTGCATTTTTTCCCACCACCTAATTATTCTATTTTCTCCTTTGACCCTGTTCCTTTTGAAAAGTGTTTGCTTCTGACTGCTCCCTCCTCCAATCTTCCCTCCCTTCTATAATCCCTCACCCCTTATCCCCTTCCCTTTTACTTTCCCATAGGGTAAGATACCCAATTGACTGTGTATGTTATTCCCTCATTAAGTCAAAACTGATTAAAGTTTGCTCATTCACTCTCATCTTTCCCCTCTTTGCCTCCATTGTGAAACCTCTTTTTTGCCCCTGTTACATGAGATAATTTACTTGATTCTATGTCTCCCTTTCTCCTTCTCCCAATATATTCCTCTTTCACCTAATAATTTTATTTTGGAGATATCATCCCTTCATATTCAACTCATCCTGTGCCATATATCCATCTATCTACACCTATACATACACAAACATTCATATATACATGTATACATACACACATGTATCTATATCTATATATCTATCTATATCTACATCTCTTTCTCAATGTGTGTGTGTGTGTGTGTATGTGTGTATTTCCAACTATCCTAAATCTGAGAAAGGTTAAATAAGTTACACATATCATCTTTCCATGTAGGAATGTAAATAGTTCAACTTTAGTAAGTCTCTTATGTTTTCTCTTTCCTGTGTACCTTTTTATGCTTCTCTTGGTTCTTATATTTGAAAATAAAATTTTATATTCAGCTCTAGTCTTTTCAGCAAGAATGCTTGAAAGTCCTCTATTTCATTGAATATCCAATTTTCCCCCTGAAGTATTATACTCAGTTTTGCTGGGTAGGTGATTCTTGGTTTTAATCCTATCTCCTCTGACCTCCAGAATATCATATTCCAAGCCCTTTAATCCTTTAATATAGAAGCTGCTAGGTATTGTACTATCCCAATTGTATTTCCACGATACTTGAATTGTTTCTTTCTGGTTGTATGTAATATTTTCTCTTTGACCTGGGAACTTTACAATTTGGCTACAATATTCCCAGGAGTTTTCCTTTTACAATCTCAAGAGACAATGAGTAGATTCTTTTAATTTCCATTTTCCTCTCTGGTTCTATAATATCAGGGCAGTTTTCCTTGATAATTTCTCCAAAAGACAATGTCTAGGCTCTTTTTTTTTTATTACAGCTTTCAGGTAGTCCAATAAATTTAAAATTTTCTCTCTTGGATCTGTTTTACAGTTAAATAGGTTTTTTCCAATGAAATATTTCACACTGTCTTTTATTTTTCATTATTTTGTTTCTGTTTTATAATTTTTTGTTTCTCACAAAATCATTAACTTACGTATGCTTCATTCTAATTTTGAAAAAAAAAATTCTTCAGTGAGCTTTTGGGGCTCCTTTTTCATTTGGCCAGTTCTGCTTTTTAAGGCATTATTCTACTCATTGTTTTTTGGACCTCTTTTGCCATTTGGGTTAGTTTATTTTTTAAGGTGTTTTTTTCTTCAGTATTTTAGGGGTCTCTTTAGCAAGCTGTTTACTTTTGGTTCTTGGGGGGATTTTCTTGCATAGTTCTCTTCCCAATTTTTCCTCTTCTTCTGTTACTTGATTTTCAAAATCATTTTTGAGCTTTTCCATGACTTGAGACCAAGTCACATTTTTCTTGTAGGCTTTTGAGGCAGGACCTTTTACTGTGTTGTCTTCTTGTTTTTTTGTTTTTTTGTTTTGAGCTTCTTTGTCACCAAAATTAGATTCTATACTATTAGTTTTTTTATACTATTGGCTCATCTTCCAAGCCAAATATTTGACTCTCCAACTCTTTGTCAGGGTAGGACTTTGTATCAACCACTTGATTCCCCACTATCAGGGTTTGCAGAGCTCTGAAAACAGCCACTATTGCCACTGCTGCTGTTGTTGCTACTACTCCTGCTACTGACACCACGTCCACTGCCCTGGGCTGGAGCCAGACCCCAGTGGAACCATGCTCCTCTTTCACCCAGGTCCCACAGAGTTTTTCCACTTACCTTCTATGCTGTCTTGGGGATTTGTCGGTTGAGAAGCCTGGGAATTTCCCCAATTGCCAGTGATTCAGTCCTATGATGCTGTTCTAGCTCTGTCTGTGCAGGCATGATCCACACCAGACTGGGCTCCACTCCCAGTCCAGTGCAATAGACCCTTCCTGTAGTCTTTCAGACTATCTTGGCTTAGAGAGGTATTTCACTCTGTCATTTTGTGGGTTGTATAGCTCTAGAGTTTGTTTAGTGTCATTTTTACAGGCATTTGGAGGGATTTGGGGGGAGAACTCAAGGAAGTCCCTATTCTACCATCTTGGAGCCACCACTCCTAATTATCAAGAAAATGATTTTATAGTGTAAGGAAAGCCAGGGGAAGAAGAAGGGAATGCTTTAACCTTGATCTCATTGGAATTGGTTTAAAGATGGAATAAAAAACACTTAACTGGATATAGAAATCTATTTTATCCTACAGGAAAGTAGGAAGTGAAAGTATCAAAGAAGTAGGGGTGATAGAAGGGAGGGCAGATTGATTGTGGTAGTGGTTAGTCAGAAGCAAAACACTTTTAAGGAGGAGCAGGGTTAAAGGAGACAGCATAGAATAAACAGGGGCAAAATAGAATGGAGGGAAATACAGTTAGCAATCATAAATGTGAAAATATTTAAGAAGCAAGTTTCTCTGATAAAAGCCTCATTTCTCAAATATATAGATAACTGAACATAATTTGTAAAAAAATTTAAGAACCATTACCCAATTTATAATTGATCAAAAGATATCAACAGTATTTTTCAGATAAAGTAATCAAAACTATCTATAGTCATATGAAAAACTGTTCTAAATCACTATTGATTGGAGAAATAAAAATTTAAACAACTTTGAGATACTACCTCACACTTATGAGATTAGCTAATAGGATAGGAAATGAAAATGACAAATTTTGGAGGGGATATGGGAAAATTAAAACATTAATGTATTATTGCTGGATTTGTGAACTGATTAAACCATTCTGGAGAGCAACTGGGAAGTATCCCCAAATGGCTATAAAACCATGCATACCCTGTTTCCTAACAATTCCATTACTAGGTCTGTATCTGTCCCTAAAGAGATTAAAAAAGAAAGGAAATGGACCTCCATCTAAAAAAGTATTTATAGCAGGTTTTTTTTTTTCTGAGTGCAAAGCATTAGAAATTGAGGCAATGCCCATCAATTGGGAAATGGCTGAACAAATTGTGATGGAACACTATTGTTTTATAAAAAATGATGAACAGGATGCTTTCAGAAAAAAAAAATTGAAAAGACTTATGCGAACTAATGCAAAGTGAAATCAGTAGAACAAGGAGAATATTGTACCCAGTTACAGCAATATTATATGATGATCAATTGTGAATGAGTTAGTTATTCCCAGCAATACAGTGATCCAAGACAACTTTGGAGGACTTCTGATGGATAATATTATCAGTTCCCAGAGATGGTGTCTGAATACAGATCAAAGTATACTATTTTAAAATTTTCATTCTTTTTTGTAGTTTTTTGTCTATGTTTTTTTTTTACAACATGACTAATGTGGAAATGTGTTTTGCATGATCATACATATATAACATATCAAATTGCTTGCCTTTTAAATGAGGAGAGTAGAGAGAGAAGGAGAGAAATTAGAACTCAAAATTTTAAAAACAAATGTTAAATTTTTATATGTAATTGGAGGAAAATAAAATGCTAAATAAATAAAAACATATTTTTAAAAGATTGTGTGTACTTATCCATGAAATAGTGAGCATGATATTTGGGATCACTAATCCTCCTTAGTAGGAACGATAAGTTAAAAAGCTCTCCTAATTTGCTATCCTTTTTCATCTTCTTATTTATAAATATTACATTCAAGAAATTTCTAGCTCTTTGGAGTAGAGTGGGAGCAAGGTAGGCCTTTCTTAGTAACAGGACAAAAATGCCTTTAGTTTATATATCCCAACTCTCCCATTTTACTGATGAGGAAATAGGCCCAGGAAGTGGGCCAAAACTCACAGAGGTAAAGAATGAAAGAACTGAGATTTGGAGGCTTCTGACTCAAATTTGTTGTTCTTTCCTTTACAATATGATTCCCTGACTTCACTCAGAACAATGGATCTCAGGAAAGAGCTGCCTATGGTATCTGAGATTTACCAGATGGAGAACATTGTTGGTTTTCTATGTACTAATATGGCAAGAGTACTCCCCCACATCCATTATTCTCATTTATGATTCCAAATAAATTTTGTTAACTTGATTGAGAGGCTTCTTATTAAATATAAGGCAGTGACCCCTTAATTCAAAAGTGATCCATCTCTTGGAAACAGTGGAACCTCCATTTTTTTTAGGTGTAGCAAATTTCGGAATGCAGAAAAAAACAATTAGTATCTCTCAAGCAGACAGAGTCAGGTGGTCCTAGATTACATTATGTAGCCCACATATATCAGAAACCATATTATGGAGTGCGAAAATAATGTAATCTTACCAATAGAAGGAAACTCAAAGGCTTGCAAGCCCAAGCCATGATAAAGAAAAATTCCCACTACAATATCTTAATGAATTAGTTGTCTAGTCCTTATTTGAAAACTTCATGGCTGGAAAGAAATACACTATTTTCTAAGACTGTGGTAGGTGCAGTGTTTTTCATAGGAAAGAATACCTGATGACTTAGGTTTTCTAAAGTCAATTTGGTTAACTTTTTTCTCTTCCTGGTAGAAAGGAGAACAAATACAGGTTCTGCTTTCTGGATAGATGGCTACTTTTAATGGCAGGCAAAGTTGCAAACAAAAACATTTTTATATCATCTTTTCTCTTTTTCCCTTTATTAGGAGTTGGGGAAATTTTATGGTCTATATTAAAGTATACTCAACTGATTCCAAGAAAGGAATGTGTAGCCATCTAATCCTAAGCACATTCATGATTTCATGCATCCTCCAGTTCATCAATCAAATGTTTCAATTTTTCTTACTTTGTCTTGTAAAAGTAATTTTATTATACAACTTTTATTTTATAATTGTATAAATGATTTTGATTATATTATTAAACAATTTCATATCTTTTTTCAACTGACTGCTGAGTTATCATTTTGATAAATGTTTTAAATATGAAATATGACAATCTAGAATAAAAATCAAGGTTTGACAAACTCTCTTCCTTTATTCATTTTTTAGTGATTCAATTCCTTATCAATAATAGTAATAGAGAAAATAATATGAGATGATATAATAAAAACATATTTTGAACTTAAATATGTCCATTTTCGTGATTATTTTCAATGGCAGCAATAATGTTATTGAAAGGATGTTGAAACTATGGGTGTATTATATGATTTAGTCACTTTTCAAACACCACCTTACTATGAGATTAATTTGAGACCTTGTTTTCATAACACTTTTTTTTTTTCTGAGTGGAAGTAACTTACACAGCTTATAAATATACATTAAACTGTCTATATTTGTAACTCTTGTCTATTCCAGATCCATCTTGAATAAAATGTCAGTTGTTTTGGTTCATCACTTGTGAAAATTGTGAAGATAAGCACCACTGGGCATAAGAGTTTTGAGAGCCACATGCCACTACCACCTCCACCTTCCATGCACTTAGGTATGCAAGTTATTTAGCACTTTACAAAAGATTTCACAGTAATTCAATCAGGGACCCAGTCTAGAGAATTCCTTTTCTTTCTACCAAGCAGCAATAGGGTATAATTTTATTTTTGAATCATCCAGCTTTATTATCATGCTAGTGTTTATTTTGTGGTGTTGCCAAAAATCTCAAAACATTTCAGCATACTTTAATTAATTTCATTATAAATTTGTTCCTTTCCTAAGTTGCTTGTGCACTCAAGAGAGCCTCTGAAGCCTATTTTGAGATGTCCTATTTACTATTAACTTAATTAATGAAATTCTTCCCCCTCTAGTTAGTTGACCCTTAAGACATTGTTGGTTATCCTACTAAGCAACACAGAAATCAAGAAAACAACTGAGTGAATAATTAATTATGTCATCAATTTGGCTAGTATTTATGTAGTACCTATTTTGTACAAGGCATTGAACTAAGCATTGGGAGCAATGCACAATTTAGATGAAATATACATAGCCCCTTTCCTGATGTTTAGCTACATGTAGAGGGATAAGGCATAGACACAGATGACTCAAGTAATAACCATGGATCCTCAAAAGCAATGTCCAAGGAGAGCAAGGTTTGTCAAGTTTTGCCCAACTGAAAAGGTTTTGAGTCTCCACTTTGAAGTCCTATCACCAGCAGATGGCAAATCAATGGATCAGCCCAATTAAGGACATCAAAAATCATCAGCATATGTTGACTATGATGACTAATGAAAAAGATAAACACATAAAATATTTCTTGTTCTTTTGTGGCTTCCTTCCACTTACATAGTGGTAGACAGAGAGTACAGGGTTTTAAGGTAACATAAAAAAATGCCTTACTCTTGTGGGGATTCCTTCTACTCTTACTTATATTGATGGAGGGAGACTATAGGGTCACAAAGTGACCATTTAAAACTATAAATCAACCATCAATTTAATTTTTAGTACTCTACTTAAGAAAGATAGCACTGTATATTGAACAAAGGGATGAACCTTGGTCCATCTATAGTCAGTTATTCAACAAGCATTTAGTAAGCATTTATTACATGCCAAGACCTGTGCTAAGGTCTCATTTTCTTTTCCTTTCCTTTTATATTCCTTCCTTCCTTCCTTTCTACCTTCCTTCCTTCCTTCCTTTCTATCTTCCTTCCTTCTTTCCTTCCTTTCTTTTTTATTTCTTTCCCTGCATCTCTCTTTTTCCTCTTCTCCCTCCTCTCTTCCCATCTCTTCTCCTCTCCCCTCTCTTGTTTTTTCTCACAAATAGATCTTTTTGTATATGGCTATATAAAACAGAAATCAGAGAAGTTATATAGATGAGAGCATACCAGGCAATACATAGATTCAATAAGCTCTCTCATTGGGAGAGAGATATTTTAGTTCAGACAAGAAAAAGAGTCCAAGATTTCAACCAAAGTAAAATTCTCAAAAGTCTCTTAGGTAATAAGATAGCAAATAGGGATATAATTTTAATGTTGGCTCCCCAACATGCCAGATTTTTTCCAGTCCTTCTATTCCTGTGAGGAACTGAAAAACAAACAAACATGGAATCATAAATCTTCTGTCTCAATACTGGAAGCTAGAAAACCAAAATATCTTCTTTCTCAATCTCTTGCCAATATTGTACTGCACATAGGCATGTAAGTAATCTGATTCTGGTGACGAGGATCTTTTTCAAATGGATTTTAATTCACAGGTTACATAGAAAATTATAAAAATACAGAATGTGGGAATAGTAAGGGGATTCAGAAGTCATCCAATCCATGCAACATCTGAGTAGATATTGATATTTTTTAATATTCTCAAAGAGTCAATCAGCCTTGAAATGAATACCTCAGATTAAGATGAGTCATGAGCTCACATACAATGGAAGAGTAAAAATGAAAACTAATATATTCTTACATATATACATAAACATATCATATGCATATATATATGCATATTCCTCTTCTATCTCCTCTATATATGTTGAGAGGTGTCTATATGGGGGAGGAGGAGTAGGGGGAAGAGGAAGATGGAAGAGAGAGAGACAGAGACAGAGAGACAGAAGGAGACAGAGATGAAAAGTGAGATGAAAGGAAACTTAACAGAAGGGAGGAAGGCAAAAGCATTGGGTTCATGTGTGATAAAGTTATCCAGGAAGACATGGGTTCAAATCTTACTTCTAACATATAGTGGTCATATGACTCTAGATTAATTACTCAAATTTTTGTTGTATACTAAATACAATATATCAAAGGGTATGGAATTCCCATGAGAAGATATCAAAGATTATTTATTCTTTTTTGAAATGCCAGAACTTTATCTAATGTTTGATGTGTGCTTGAAGTAACAAAGTCATGTCCATATTGTAATTCTCACAATAATTCAATGAGGAGGCTTAGAAATATTGTAGACAAATGGAGGATAGTTCATAGGAAATCTCACTTCATGGGACACTTGGTTATCTTAACATCCATTGTTCATTATGTGCATAAATAAAGAGGACCAAATTAGTTACTAAATATTAACAATTATTAGGAACTCAGTGCTACAAATTAAGTATTATAAATATTAAGCATTAATAGATCCAAAGTCCAACTTAAGAATCTTAGAGTTCTGTATTTATAGTGCTACTCCAAATATGGGTGTACATAGATACACACACACACGAACACATATGTGTATATTTAGAAAAACATAGAGGCATACACTATGAAATTCAACATGTTATTTAATGCATAAAGACATACTTATTTATATGCATACATGTACATATACATATATATATATATATATATATAATTTTGTTGAAAATATTGGTAATTGTCTTTAGTCATTTCTAGAAAAAAAATCCTCTTCTTTTAAATTAACCCATCCTATATAAGAAAGAACACCTCTTAAACTAAAAATAAAACCTTGTAGTATAATGACGCTATCTGAAAATGTGTAAGGAATTTTGCCCCAGTAGTGACATACTATTCTTCCGGGAGAAAGACTTACATTTCTCTATTTGTTGTTTAGCGTTATTTTTGATTCAGTATGTACTCGAAATTTCAGCTTTCTTCTATTAATTTTTCAGTAGCATTATTGTAGCAATTGTCTAAAATATTTATTTGACTCTGTTATTTTAAATTGTGTGACTTTGTATGAATCTCATTTTTTTCCCTTTGTAGCCCATTCTCTGACACATAATTCTTGCTGCCTAGCCACAGTGTAGTTCTTACATACTTCTTAGGATTCTAGAGCTATCTATGAGTTGATCAATGTCGTTTTCTAATGTTATGTTGCTCATGAGCCCACACTAGTATGTTTTAAACTATGTATATAGCTAGATTATCACATAACCATATTTAAGTAATTTTTAGGGAAGATGTATTAATTAATAAGGGCACAGTAAAAAAAAGGATTGATATAATTCATCTTCTAAGAGTCTGTGATCTATTCTTTCCAAAGTATACACGGATGTAATGGTAATAGAATTTTTAAAGATACCTCTGTATTGGCTTGATTTTTGGGTTGAGCGTTAAAACCCAGAGCTTGTGAATTCCACTTATGGGAGGCACTTGTTGATGTGAAGAGTTAGGACTGAACTGGGAGGAGCTGATGCCATGGATTTAGAGACAAGCCCAAGGTAGAGAGAGGCCAGAACAACTTTTGGGGAGCAGTATCATGGAAGCAGAGAGAGAGGAGAATTGCAGGGGACAGAGTTGCTGAGAGACTATTGATGGCCAGTTGGAACTGCCCAGGACTTTTGAGAACTGCCACCCAGAGCTGCCAAGAACTGAGGAGGCATGGCTATGATGCCAATATTTTGTCTGTCTACTTTGATGTTATTTTGCCAGATTCATCTGCTGGTGAAGGACAGGGCTGTTGTTGCAGAGATCCTGTAAACTTTCTGTTGGTTCAGAAGCCCTGAAGAAGGATTTTCTTGTTGTATGTGTACAGAAATCCTGGAAGAGTTTCTTGCTGATATTTTTAGGGGTTCTGGGACTGTTCTGCAGGCAGAGATTGAATTAATGAGGACACTGGCAATGTATATTGTGGCTTTGTTATGCTTTGTCTCCCCAGGAATAGAGATTGCTGAGAACTTGCCTTGGGTCAAGATGAAGAAAAGACCTCTCTTTGGGTATTAAATTCTGTGATGATATCTTAACCTTGTAGCTTGAGGGTAAATGGCTGTTCGTGCTTTTTACTGCCCCTTTTGAGAAAGTATTTGGCGTTAATTGATGATAATTATAGTTCAGTTGTGATCCAGGGGTGGGAAACTTTGGACTTTTTTGTGCTCTGTGACTGACCAAATTAATGTACTTTGTTTATGATTGAAAACTAATCTCCATTTGAGAAGAGAGACTTTCTGACTGACTAAATGAATGTATTGTCCAGGAGTGAGTAGTACTTGGATTGAATTGAGAACTTACTACTAAATGAATGAGTTACACTGTATTTTGATTTTCTCTGTTCTGTGAATGTTTTTGCCTTGTCCCTGAATAAAATAGAGAGTTACTATGCTGGTATTCTGAAACCTTGGATGTTGCTTTTGCTTGGCATTACAACAAAGAACAGAGTAAAGTAAATTCAAAGTTAGACAATTAAAAAGCATTAATTCATTGTCCTTTGTTGGTGGTAATCACGTTTTCTCCTTTTTAGTGTGCACAAAATGTTAGACATAGTCTAGCTTCTTTTCTGGGCTTAGAAAACTTTTAATACTCATATAGTCTCCATTTTGATCTTGATTTTGGCATTGCCACTACATTCTATTGCACTGTGGATGATGCTAGGTCAACAATTGAAAAAAAGAGAATTTTAAAATCCTATGGATCCATCAAAGCTTTCAAGATCTTCCTCTGTGTTAGGCTGGTAGAGAACAAGGCTAAAGTCATAATATTTTCTTCCCAACTTCCTACACTTCAAGCAACTCCTCAGAATTTAGCTGGAACACTTTCTCCTCTTTCATTGATTTTTAGAACCTGAATATCTCAAGGCTTCCAAATGCTTGCTATTTAATATTTTACCTCTAGAATGGTCAACTTACTCTAGCCAGTCCCAACACTTTTCTTGTTCAATATGCCATATTTAGTTTATATCTACTTTATTAAGGGGATTTTCATACTTAGTTGAAGCCTTTAATTGATTTAATTCAATCAAGACAAATTCCCACTTAGCTAAAGTACCAGGGCATAGTATTTTATCATTTTTGTTAGGTGGTGTAGATTAACTTGATTGATTCACTCAATTGATCCCATCATCATTTCTGAATTTCTCATAGTTTTTTACACATGCCAATTATTTTAGTCTTTTATTCATGTAAAGCAATGCTTGCCACTCTGGGAGAAAGGTTTTCCTTTAATGAATCTTTAATGTGTAGTTATTAGCAATACTTGTATTCTGCATATTACTTTTTCAGGAATATAAGCCTATGTCTTGTTAAAATGGTGATTTCTAAGAGCTGCCTTGAACTAAGTAGGTAAAAAAAAAAAACAAAAACGCCTAACAACAACATGTGAGAAAGTCAGATTTGGCTCTGTGCAATTCAAAGGCCATCAGTAATATTAATTAGAATTTAACATTTTTCACTTTTCCCATATGACCAGGGGTATGTTTGGGAGTTATCTAAAATCTCTCATGCCCTTATATTTCAGTATCAGGGAAGTTGATTATAATTGGATGCTACTGAATGGGTGATTAATGCTTTGATAGATGATTCAGAAATTACCATTTTCTAGATTCTTGCAGTGGGCTCATTGTAGAAACCATGGTAAGCCTGTTATAACCTACCTTATAAGTTCAGACAGGTGAGGGAGACTTTCCCATCCACTCACCTCTCACTAGGAAGAATGCCAAAGTAATATATTAGAATCAAAGAGATGAATGGGTACCTCTGAATTACCTTTAAGAGAGCAGATTGTGGCAGCAGTTCTATCCAGTCTAAAACAAAACACATCTTCCTTTGACTCCTTAGGAATGTTAAAAGAGTTATTTAAAGTACATTCCTAAGTGTGCTGATAAATTTTATGTTCCGGAAATGTTTGTTTGTAAGAATGGGTATTATAGAAATATTCTAGTGATGTGATATGATTTTCATGTTTCTTGTATTATCCACAGAAAATAAAGTATTTTCTCAGATTTATTTGGAAGTTTGAAAGTGTCTATTGAATGAATGAAGGATAATATTTTTGTAAGTTGATACAATTGACTTTGGATATTTTTTAAGCTTTTTATTTTCATTCAGAGCATAATTCAAATTTTCACTCATTGAAATGCATGACACTTGCATAAAGTGTCATGAGAGCATGAAAACTAATGGGAAGGTCTTTATGTCAGAATTAGCATAGGATAATTTGCATAGATGTTTAAAGCAATGTTGCCCTTGAGGACTGCATCCTATAATTGGTGACATTTAATTTTGGAAACAATATACTATGGAATTGTTTTGCAAAATATATTGAAGTTAGTAGATCATGCTATTTCATCAAGCTATGTGTAGAAACGTGACATAATTTAAAACATTTTAATTCATGATATATATAGTACACTGTTCCAAGTTTGTACCAAGGAATATTTTCAACTATACATAGAAATGATACAAAGATTAGACAATCCCTTTTGGTGTCAACGTTGCCTCTTCCTGTGTCTCACTAAATGGGAAAGAAAGGAAGAAACGGAAGAAAGAAGAAAGGAAAGAAGGAAGGAAGGAAGGAAGGAAGGAAGGAAGGAAGGAAGGAAGGAAGGAAGGAAGGAAGGAAGGAAAAGAGGGAAAGAGG
Organism: Pseudochirops corinnae; assembly: GCA_028646515.1. Lineage (NCBI taxonomy): Eukaryota > Metazoa > Chordata > Mammalia > Diprotodontia > Pseudocheiridae > Pseudochirops > Pseudochirops corinnae. The sequence goes on from JAQQSV010001870.1 coordinate 18,060, forward strand.
TAACATTTTTTTAACGTGTATCAGACACTATACTAAGTACTTTACAAATGTTACTCATTTTATCCTCACAACAACTCTGTGAGGTAGGACAATACTGTGAAGTAGATAATATTACTCCCATTTTACAACTGAGAAAACTGAGGCAGAGGATGAGTGATTTACTCAGGGTCACACAACTAGTAAGTGTATCTAAGGCTCAATTGAAACTTAGGTCTTCCTGACTCCAGACACAGCACTCTATTGACTATGCCAACACATTGTTTACGAGGGTAGACTTCCACACTCCAAAAGAACAGAATCATTAGATTATCACAACATAGCTATTAAGAGAAACATCTATCAAAACCACCATTTCATTTAGTAAGGTATTAGAAACAGAGAACCAGGAGAAATCTACATGGAATATATTTTTAAGATTCTTGGTAGAATATGAATGGATGGTTTATTTTTCCTGACTCATTGGGGGAGAAAAATTGTTGAGTGATTCCAAAAGTTTAGGGAGAAGATCATTTACTGAGCATTTTGTTGTGGGACTCAAGGAAGAAAGAAAAAGTCACATTTTAGAGCCCATGAAAAATCATGCTCTGAAACTATCAAAATCTTTAAGAAATATGGTCAAAACAAAGAGAAAGTAAGAGGCAAATCAAATTATTCAATATACAAAATAAACAAAAATGAAATAATGAAAAAGAAGAAATAAGAATAATTATCAGAATATAATATTCAGTGTTATATGCAAAGAAAAAGTGAAATTTAAAGGAAATGTGTTATGTCTATAAAAGGCCAAGTGCTCAAGTTGAAAGAACAGAAAACAGTAGTCCTAACTCATCCTCAGAAAATAAAATTCAACAGATCACAAAGGAACTATCAAAGAGAAAAAAAAAATTGATCCCAATGGGTTCGCAGGTTAATTCTTCCAAATATTTAAACAGCAATTAATTTGTATACCACTCAAATACTTCACAAGAAGTAAGGCAGAAAGTACACTACTAAATTCATTTCATGAATCATTTTCCTAATACCTAAGCAAAGGGGTAGGAGAAAGAAAGGAAAGGAACTATAGACTAATATCACTGGTGGAATTAAGAAAATCTTTGAAGAAAACCCTATGGCAAAAGAAAATTATTACAATGGAGGGAAAGAGCAGGAAAGTGAAAGGGAATGGGAGATCCTGATGTTCATTGAATTTAGTCTAAGGAGGGCATAACATATACACTCAATTGGGCATCTTAACCTACAGGAAAATGGGGGAGGAGGGAATAAGGTGAGGAGGATAGAAGGGAGGGCAGATTGGGGGAGATGGTAATTAGAAGGAAACATTTTTAAAAAGAGATAGGGTCAAAGGAGAAAATAGAATAAGTGGGGGGGGTGGGATAGGATAGAGGGAAATATAGTTAGTCTTTCACAATATAACTACTATAGAAATGATTTGGGTAACTATACATGTATAATCTACATTGAATTGCTTATCTTCCCAGTGGGGATGGGTGAGGAGGGAAGAACGGAAAAAAACTGGACTCAGAGTTTTAAAAACAAATGTTTAAAAATGTGTTTTTTACATGGAAATGGGAAATGATATACTGGGATATAGAAACCCACCTTGCCCTACTAGAAAGTTAGTGGGGCTAAGGGGGAGGGCATATGAGAGAACATATTAGGGGAAGGGGTATTCAATAGGCTTGCTATTTTGGGGTGGAGGGTAGGAGAAAGACAGGGAAAGAAAAAATTGCGATGCAAAATCTTGTGAAATCAATGTTGAAAATAAATAAAACTCCACAGTTAGAGGAATAGATACAGAAAATCCTTTGGAAAAGTATAACAAATGTATGCTAAAAATCCCTGAAATATATGCATGGAAAGCACCCTCACCCCTGTGGATGCTAGCTGATAAAACTTCAAACAGATTTTTGCAATTGAGAAATGATGGGAAAATATGCCAAAGACATTCTATTTTCTCTCTATCCTTTATCATGATTCTAAAAATACTAATGATAGTAGCAAGATGAGGAGAAGAAAGTAAAGATATAAATATTAACAGAATGGCAACAAAATAATGCCTTCACTTATAAACTCCAACCTTTCTGTAAAGGTTACAACATAAAGCTTCAACATTCATATAATCTCTACATATGATTAACAAGCTTTAGAAAAATGTAACACAATGGACAATCCCTTTCAAATTAGCTTAAAATACATAAAATATAGTTGATCCACAAAGATAATTTTGAGACATATAATTATGATGGTAAAAAACAACAACAACAACATTAATTATATATAATTAGAGATAAATTCCTTGCCCAAGTTGGAGCATGGTTTTAAAGTGAAAATTATCATAATACAAAATTGGTGTTAAATGAATCAAATGACCAATGGGTTAATTTAAAGAGCTAGATACAATAACAAAGCATGTATATGAAAATATCAAGAATCCCAAGGGAAGTAATTGAAAATATATAAGAATGTGCACATACTATTTCCAGACTTCAAATTATATACCATGTAAGCATCAAAGTTATATAGAACAACCTAAAATTATGAAATAATGAAGTGGAACTAACTAGATAAGCAAAATTTGGAAACAAAATCAATGGCTTTGATATGCCTGATGATTTACCTTCAGATGGACTACCTATTTGACAGAATATACTAAGGAAACTAAAAAAAATATTGTGTTATACAAGTGCCTTGCAACTTATACTACAAGAAATTCCTCTTGAGTATACAACATAAGCATAAAGGTTCAAATCATTTAAAATTATTGAAAAAGGAGATATTTTTCATAGTTATGGCTTTGCAAGGTGTTGTCCTTTGTACTTGAAGAGGACCATAATGACATCACAATGTGGGGGTCCAAGTACAATGAGTCTGACTGTGATTTATCAAATCAAAAAAGACTCAGAAGGCTCTACTAAAGGTGTGGTATAAAGAATCCTTTGGAACATTTGAATGAAATTTCTCTAAATTTATACATTTCATTTTTCTTTTGAGCTACTGCAGTTCTGCTTTGCTAATACAGCACAATGCCTTCTTTGATGACAGCATGTCCTATCCCAGTGTCTCCCATATATCAATGATAATAGCAAAATTCTTCAAAGAGATCTTTGGGGTATCTTTTTATCACTTCTTCTAACCTCTGTGGAAGCATGTTGGAATCACATTGGAATCACAGTCCATTGTAGTTTGAATGGTTGGCAGCTCAGTTTGGAAAGGTACTTCAGTGATTGGTACTTTATCTTGCCAGGTGATGTTTAGAATCTTCCTAAGACAATTCAAATGGAAATGATTTAAATTTCTGATGTGGCACTTATATGTTGTCCAGGTTTCACAGACATGCAACAATGAGGTTAGCACAATGGTTCTGTAGAATTGGCAAGATGATTTTTTTTTAAATTTTAGTTACATCGTTCATTTCCACGAGATTTTGAGTTACAAATTTTCTTCCCATCTTTCTCCTACCCACTACCCCAAAACAGCCATCCCATTGTATAACCCCTCCCCCAATCTACTCTCTCCTATGTCCTCCCCCATTACCCCTCTGACTTTCTGGTAGGGCAGGATGGATCTCCCTATCACAGTGCCTGTGTATCTTAAGTTGCAGTTGGATGTAGTTAATAATAATAATAACAATAATAATAATAATAATAGTTGTATACATATATATTTTTAACATTTGATTACAGAACTTTAAATTCTAGATTCTTTCTCTTCCTCCCTCATCAATCACCCCCACTGGAAGGACAAGCAATTAAATACAGGCTGTACATATGTAATTATGTAGAACCTCTCCACAGAGGGTATATGGTGAGAGACTGATTATATGTCCCTCCTTCCTATCCTGCCCCCTCCCTTGTTCTATTCTCTACCCTGTCCCTGTCCCTGTCCCTTTACGGAAGTGTGTATTTCCATCAAACCACCTCCCTACCCTTCCCTCCCCTCCATCTTCCCACCTCTCATCCGCATCCCCCCTACTCTCCTGTGTGGCAAGATACCCAGTTTAGAGTTTATGTCATTCCTTCCCTAAGCCAAGTTCAATGAGAATGAGGTTGATTCTTTCCCTTTTGCCTTTTTTTTCTTCCCCTCCATTGTAACAATTATCCTTTGCTTCTTCTGTGAGATG
>JAQQSV010001870.1:22279-44657 GCA_028646515.1 Pseudochirops corinnae
ATATACATATACATACACATATATCTATATAAGAGGGTTTATATATGCATACAAACACATGTCTGAGTATGTGTATATATGAATACATAGAGGGCACAACATCCATTGAATAGGAAGGGACAATACTCTAAAAGGTGAAATCCTGAAGTGGGAGAGGATTAGAATGAGAGGAGACAGGGAGAGACAGAAGGGGGTTAGTCATCTCACAGAAGAAGCAAAGGATAATTGTTACAATGGAGGGGAAGAAAAAAAAGGCAAAAGGGAAAGAATCAACCTCATTCTCATTGAACTTGGCTTAGGGAAGGAATGACATAAACTCTAAACTGGGTATCTTGCCACACAGGAGAGTAGGGGGGATGCGGATGAGAGGTGGGAAGATGGAGGGGAGGGAAGGGTAGGGAGGTGGTTTGATGGAAATACACACTTCCGTAAAGGGACAGGGACAGGGACAGGGTAGAGAATAGAACAAGGGAGGGGGCAGGATAGGAAGGAGGGACATATAATCAGTCTCTCACCATATACCCTCTGTGGAGAGGTTCTACATAATTACATATGTACAGCCTGTATTTAATTGCTTGTCCTTCCAGTGGGGGTGATTGATGAGGGAGGAAGAGAAAGAATCTAGAATTTAAAGTTCTGTAATCAAATGTTAAAAATATATATGTATACAACTATTATTATTATTATTATTGTTATTATTATTATTAACTACATCCAACTGCAACTTAAGATACACAGGCACTGTGATAGGGAGATCCATCCTGCCCTACCAGAAAGTCAGAGGGGTAATGGGGGAGGACATAGGAGAGAGTAGATTGGGGGAGGGGTTATACAATGGGATGGCTGTTTTGGGGTAGTGGGTAGGAGAAAGATGGGAAGAAAATTTGTAACTCAAAATCTCGTGGAAATGAACGATGTAACTAAAATTTAAAAAAAAATCATCTTGCCAATTCTACAGAACCATTGTGCTAACCTCATTGTTGCATGTCTGTGAAACCTGGACAACATATAAGTGCCACATCAGAAATTTAAATCATTTCCATTTGAATTGTCTTAGGAAGATTCTAAACATCACCTGGCAAGATAAAGTACCAATCACTGAAGTACCTTTCCAAACTGAGCTGCCAACCATTCAAACTACAATGGACTGTGATTCCAATGTGATTCCAACATGCTTCCACAGAGGTTAGAAGAAGTGATAAAAAGATACCCCAAAGATCTCTTTGAAGAATTTTGCTATTATCATTGATATATGGGAGACACTGGGATAGGACATGCTGTCATCAAAGAAGGCATTGTGCTGTATTAGCAAAGCAGAACTGCAGTAGCTCAAAAGAAAAATGAAATGTATAAATTTAGAGAAATTTCATTCAAATGTTCCAAAGGATTCTTTATACCACACCTTTAGTAGAGCCTTCTGAGTCTTTTTTGATTTGATAAATCACAGTCAGACTCATTGTACTTGGACCCCCACATTGTGATGTCATTATGGTCCTCTTCAAGTACAAAGGACAACACCTTGCAAAGCCATAACTATGAAAAATATCTCCTTTTTCAATAATTTTAAATGATTTGAACCTTTATGCTTATGTTGTATACTCAAGAGGAATTTCTTGTAGTATAAGTTGCAAGGCACTTGTATAACACAATATTTTTTTTAGTTTCCTTAGTATATTCTGTCAAATAGGTAGTCCATCTGAAGGTAAATCATCAGGCATATCAAAGCCATTGATTTTGTTTCCAAATTTTGCTTATCTAGTTAGTTCCACTTCATTATTTCATAATTTTAGGTTGTTCTATATAACTTTGATGCTTACATGGTATATAATTTGAAGTCTGGAAATAGTATGTGCACATTCTTATATATTTTCAATTACTTCCCTTGGGATTCTTGATATTTTCATATACATGCTTTGTTATTGTATCTAGCTCTTTAAATTAACCCATTGGTCATTTGATTCATTTAACACCAATTTTGTATTATGATAATTTTCACTTTAAAACCATGCTCCAACTTGGGCAAGGAATTTATCTCTAATTATATATAATTAATGTTGTTGTTGTTGTTTTTTACCATCATAATTATATGTCTCAAAATTATCTTTGTGGATCAACTATATTTTATGTATTTTAAGCTAATTTGAAAGGGATTGTCCATTGTGTTACATTTTTCTAAAGCTTGTTAATCATATGTAGAGATTATATGAATGTTGAAGCTTTATGTTGTAACCTTTACAGAAAGGTTGGAGTTTATAAGTGAAGGCATTATTTTGTTGCCATTCTGTTAATATTTATATCTTTACTTTCTTCTCCTCATCTTGCTACTATCATTAGTATTTTTAGAATCATGATAAAGGATAGAGAGAAAATAGAATGTCTTTGGCATATTTTCCCATCATTTCTCAATTGCAAAAATCTGTTTGAAGTTTTATCAGCTAGCATCCACAGGGGTGAGGGTGCTTTCCATGCATATATTTCAGGGATTTTTAGCATACATTTGTTATACTTTTCCAAAGGATTTTCTGTATCTATTCCTCTAACTGTGGAGTTTTATTTATTTTCAACATTGATTTCACAAGATTTTGCATCGCAATTTTTTCTTTCCCTGTCTTTCTCCTACCCTCCACCCCAAAATAGCAAGCCTATTGAATACCCCTTCCCCTAATATGTTCTCTCATATGCCCTCCCCCTTAGCCCCACTAACTTTCTAGTAGGGCAAGGTGGGTTTCTATATCCCAGTATATCATTTCCCATTTCCATGTAAAAAACACATTTTTAAACATTTGTTTTTAAAACTCTGAGTCCAGTTTTTTTCCGTTCTTCCCTCCTCACCCATCCCCACTGGGAAGATAAGCAATTCAATGTAGATTATACATGTATAGTTACCCAAATCATTTCTATAGTAGTTATATTGTGAAAGACTAACTATATTTCCCTCTATCCTATCCCACCCCCCCCACTTATTCTATTTTCTCCTTTGACCCTATCTCTTTTTAAAAATGTTTCCTTCTAATTACCATCTCCCCCAATCTGCCCTCCCTTCTATCCTCCTCCCCTTATTCCCTCCTCCCCCATTTTCCTGTAGGTTAAGATGCCCAATTGAGTGTATATGTTATGCCCTCCTTAGACTAAATTCAATGAACATCAGGATCTCCCATTCCCTTTCACTTTCCTGCTCTTTCCCTCCATTGTAATAATTTTCTTTTGCCATAGGGTTTTCTTCAAAGATTTTCTTAATTCCACCAGTGATATTAGTCTATAGTTCCTTTCCTTTCTTTCTCCTACCCCTTTGCTTAGGTATTAGGAAAATGATTCATGAAATGAATTTAGTAGTGTACTTTCTGCCTTACTTCTTGTGAAGTATTTGAGTGGTATACAAATTAATTGCTGTTTAAATATTTGGAAGAATTAACCTGCGAACCCATTGGGATCAATTTTTTTTTTCTCTTTGATAGTTCCTTTGTGATCTGTTGAATTTTATTTTCTGAGGATGAGTTAGGACTACTGTTTTCTGTTCTTTCAACTTGAGCACTTGGCCTTTTATAGACATAACACATTTCCTTTAAATTTCACTTTTTCTTTGCATATAACACTGAATATTATATTCTGATAATTATTCTTATTTCTTCTTTTTCATTATTTCATTTTTGTTTATTTTGTATATTGAATAATTTGATTTGCCTCTTACTTTCTCTTTGTTTTGACCATATTTCTTAAAGATTTTGATAGTTTCAGAGCATGATTTTTCATGGGCTCTAAAATGTGACTTTTTCTTTCTTCCTTGAGTCCCACAACAAAATGCTCAGTAAATGATCTTCTCCCTAAACTTTTGGAATCACTCAACAATTTTTCTCCCCCAATGAGTCAGGAAAAATAAACCATCCATTCATATTCTACCAAGAATCTTAAAAATATATTCCATGTAGATTTCTCCTGGTTCTCTGTTTCTAATACCTTACTAAATGAAATGGTGGTTTTGATAGATGTTTCTCTTAATAGCTATGTTGTGATAATCTAATGATTCTGTTCTTTTGGAGTGTGGAAGTCTACCCTCGTAAACAATGTGTTGGCATAGTCAATAGAGTGCTGTGTCTGGAGTCAGGAAGACCTAAGTTTCAATTGAGCCTTAGATACACTTACTAGTTGTGTGACCCTGAGTAAATCACTCATCCTCTGCCTCAGTTTTCTCAGTTGTAAAATGGGAGTAATATTATCTACTTCACAGTATTGTCCTACCTCACAGAGTTGTTGTGAGGATAAAATGAGTAACATTTGTAAAGTACTTAGTATAGTGTCTGATACACGTTAAAAAAATGTTACCTCTTTCCCTCTTTTCCTTCCTTCCTTCCTTCCTTCCTTCCTTCCTTCCTTCCTTCCTTCCTTCCTTCCTTCCTTCCTTCTTTCCTTTCTTCTTTCTTCCGTTTCTTCCTTTCTTTCCCATTTAGTGAGACACAGGAAGAGGCAACGTTGACACCAAAAGGGATTGTCTAATCTTTGTATCATTTCTATGTATAGTTGAAAATATTCCTTGGTACAAACTTGGAACAGTGTACTATATATATCATGAATTAAAATGTTTTAAATTATGTCACGTTTCTACACATAGCTTGATGAAATAGCATGATCTACTAACTTCAATATATTTTGCAAAACAATTCCATAGTATATTGTTTCCAAAATTAAATGTCACCAATTATAGGATGCAGTCCTCAAGGGCAACATTGCTTTAAACATCTATGCAAATTATCCTATGCTAATTCTGACATAAAGACCTTCCCATTAGTTTTCATGCTCTCATGACACTTTATGCAAGTGTCATGCATTTCAATGAGTGAAAATTTGAATTATGCTCTGAATGAAAATAAAAAGCTTAAAAAATATCCAAAGTCAATTGTATCAACTTACAAAAATATTATCCTTCATTCATTCAATAGACACTTTCAAACTTCCAAATAAATCTGAGAAAATACTTTATTTTCTGTGGATAATACAAGAAACATGAAAATCATATCACATCACTAGAATATTTCTATAATACCCATTCTTACAAACAAACATTTCCGGAACATAAAATTTATCAGCACACTTAGGAATGTACTTTAAATAACTCTTTTAACATTCCTAAGGAGTCAAAGGAAGATGTGTTTTGTTTTAGACTGGATAGAACTGCTGCCACAATCTGCTCTCTTAAAGGTAATTCAGAGGTACCCATTCATCTCTTTGATTCTAATATATTACTTTGGCATTCTTCCTAGTGAGAGGTGAGTGGATGGGAAAGTCTCCCTCACCTGTCTGAACTTATAAGGTAGGTTATAACAGGCTTACCATGGTTTCTACAATGAGCCCACTGCAAGAATCTAGAAAATGGTAATTTCTGAATCATCTATCAAAGCATTAATCACCCATTCAGTAGCATCCAATTATAATCAACTTCCCTGATACTGAAATATAAGGGCATGAGAGATTTTAGATAACTCCCAAACATACCCCTGGTCATATGGGAAAAGTGAAAAATGTTAAATTCTAATTAATATTACTGATGGCCTTTGAATTGCACAGAGCCAAATCTGACTTTCTCACATGTTGTTGTTAGGCGTTTTTGTTTTTTTTTTTTACCTACTTAGTTCAAGGCAGCTCTTAGAAATCACCATTTTAACAAGACATAGGCTTATATTCCTGAAAAAGTAATATGCAGAATACAAGTATTGCTAATAACTACACATTAAAGATTCATTAAAGGAACCTTTCTCCCAGAGTGGCAAGCATTGCTTTACATGAATAAAAGACTAAAATAATTGGCATGTGTAAAAAACTATGAGAAATTCAGAAATGATGATGGGATCAATTGAGTGAATCAATCAAGTTAATCTACACCACCTAACAAAAATGATAAAATACTATGCCCTGGTACTTTAGCTAAGTGGGAATTTGTCTTGATTGAATTAAATCAATTAAAGGCTTCAACTAAGTATGAAAATCCCCTTAATAAAGTAGATATAAACTAAATATGGCATATTGAACAAGAAAAGTGTTGGGACTGGCTAGAGTAAGTTGACCATTCTAGAGGTAAAATATTAAATAGCAAGCATTTGGAAGCCTTGAGATATTCAGGTTCTAAAAATCAATGAAAGAGGAGAAAGTGTTCCAGCTAAATTCTGAGGAGTTGCTTGAAGTGTAGGAAGTTGGGAAGAAAATATTATGACTTTAGCCTTGTTCTCTACCAGCCTAACACAGAGGAAGATCTTGAAAGCTTTGATGGATCCATAGGATTTTAAAATTCTCTTTTTTTCAATTGTTGACCTAGCATCATCCACAGTGCAATAGAATGTAGTGGCAATGCCAAAATCAAGATCAAAATGGAGACTATATGAGTATTAAAAGTTTTCTAAGCCCAGAAAAGAAGCTAGACTATGTCTAACATTTTGTGCACACTAAAAAGGAGAAAACGTGATTACCACCAACAAAGGACAATGAATTAATGCTTTTTAATTGTCTAACTTTGAATTTACTTTACTCTGTTCTTTGTTGTAATGCCAAGCAAAAGCAACATCCAAGGTTTCAGAATACCAGCATAGTAACTCTCTATTTTATTCAGTGACAAGGCAAAAACATTCACAGAACAGAGAAAATCAAAATACAGTGTAACTCATTCATTTAGTAGTAAGTTCTCAATTCAATCCAAGTACTACTCACTCCTGGACAATACATTCATTTAGTCAGTCAGAAAGTCTCTCTTCTCAAATGGAGATTAGTTTTCAATCATAAACAAAGTACATTAATTTGGTCAGTCACAGAGCACAAAAAAGTCCAAAGTTTCCCACCCCTGGATCACAACTGAACTATAATTATCATCAATTAACGCCAAATACTTTCTCAAAAGGGGCAGTAAAAAGCACGAACAGCCATTTACCCTCAAGCTACAAGGTTAAGATATCATCACAGAATTTAATACCCAAAGAGAGGTCTTTTCTTCATCTTGACCCAAGGCAAGTTCTCAGCAATCTCTATTCCTGGGGAGACAAAGCATAACAAAGCCACAATATACATTGCCAGTGTCCTCATTAATTCAATCTCTGCCTGCAGAACAGTCCCAGAACCCCTAAAAATATCAGCAAGAAACTCTTCCAGGATTTCTGTACACATACAACAAGAAAATCCTTCTTCAGGGCTTCTGAACCAACAGAAAGTTTACAGGATCTCTGCAACAACAGCCCTGTCCTTCACCAGCAGATGAATCTGGCAAAATAACATCAAAGTAGACAGACAAAATATTGGCATCATAGCCATGCCTCCTCAGTTCTTGGCAGCTCTGGGTGGCAGTTCTCAAAAGTCCTGGGCAGTTCCAACTGGCCATCAATAGTCTCTCAGCAACTCTGTCCCCTGCAATTCTCCTCTCTCTCTGCTTCCATGATACTGCTCCCCAAAAGTTGTTCTGGCCTCTCTCTACCTTGGGCTTGTCTCTAAATCCATGGCATCAGCTCCTCCCAGTTCAGTCCTAACTCTTCACATCAACAAGTGCGTCCCATAAGTGGAATTCACGAGCTCTGGGTTTTAACGCTCAACCCAAAAATCAAGCCAATACAGAGGTATCTTTAAAAATTCTATTACCATTACATCCGTGTATACTTTGGAAAGAATAGATCACAGACTCTTAGAAGATGAATTATAGCAATCCTTTTTTTTACTGTGCCCTTATTAATTAATACATCTTCCCTAAAAATTACTTAAATATGGTTATGTGATAATCTAGCTATATACATAGTTTAAAACATACTAGTGTGGGCTCATGAGCAACATAACATTAGAAAACGACATTGATCAACTCATAGATAGCTCTAGAATCCTAAGAAGTATGTAAGAACTACACTGTGGCTAGGCAGCAAGAATTATGTGTCAGAGAATGGGCTACAAAGGGAAAAAAATGAGATTCATACAAAGTCACACAATTTAAAATAACAGAGTCAAATAAATATTTTAGACAATTGCTACAATAATGCTACTGAAAAATTAATAGAAGAAAGCTGAAATTTCGAGTACATACTGAATCAAAAATAACGCTAAACAACAAATAGAGAAATGTAAGTCTTTCTCCCGGAAGAATAGTATGTCACTACTGGGGCAAAATTCCTTACACATTTTCAGATAGCGTCATTATACTACAAGGTTTTATTTTTAGTTTAAGAGGTGTTCTTTCTTATATAGGATGGGTTAATTTAAAAGAAGAGGATTTTTTTTCTAGAAATGACTAAAGACAATTACCAATATTTTCAACAAAATTATATATATATATATATATATATATGTATATGTACATGTATGCATATAAATAAGTATGTCTTTATGCATTAAATAACATGTTGAATTTCATAGTGTATGCCTCTATGTTTTTCTAAATATACACATATGTGTTCGTGTGTGTGTGTATCTATGTACACCCATATTTGGAGTAGCACTATAAATACAGAACTCTAAGATTCTTAAGTTGGACTTTGGATCTATTAATGCTTAATATTTATAATACTTAATTTGTAGCACTGAGTTCCTAATAATTGTTAATATTTAGTAACTAATTTGGTCCTCTTTATTTATGCACATAATGAACAATGGATGTTAAGATAACCAAGTGTCCCATGAAGTGAGATTTCCTATGAACTATCCTCCATTTGTCTACAATATTTCTAAGCCTCCTCATTGAATTATTGTGAGAATTACAATATGGACATGACTTTGTTACTTCAAGCACACATCAAACATTAGATAAAGTTCTGGCATTTCAAAAAAGAATAAATAATCTTTGATATCTTCTCATGGGAATTCCATACCCTTTGATATATTGTATTTAGTATACAACAAAAATTTGAGTAATTAATCTAGAGTCATATGACCACTATATGTTAGAAGTAAGATTTGAACCCATGTCTTCCTGGATAACTTTATCACACATGAACCCAATGCTTTTGCCTTCCTCCCTTCTGTTAAGTTTCCTTTCATCTCACTTTTCATCTCTGTCTCCTTCTGTCTCTCTGTCTCTGTCTCTCTCTCTTCCATCTTCCTCTTCCCCCTACTCCTCCTCCCCCATATAGACACCTCTCAACATATATAGAGGAGATAGAAGAGGAATATGCATATATATATGCATATGATATGTTTATGTATATATGTAAGAATATATTAGTTTTCATTTTTACTCTTCCATTGTATGTGAGCTCATGACTCATCTTAATCTGAGGTATTCATTTCAAGGCTGATTGACTCTTTGAGAATATTAAAAAATATCAATATCTACTCAGATGTTGCATGGATTGGATGACTTCTGAATCCCCTTACTATTCCCACATTCTGTATTTTTATAATTTTCTATGTAACCTGTGAATTAAAATCCATTTGAAAAAGATCCTCGTCACCAGAATCAGATTACTTACATGCCTATGTGCAGTACAATATTGGCAAGAGATTGAGAAAGAAGATATTTTGGTTTTCTAGCTTCCAGTATTGAGACAGAAGATTTATGATTCCATGTTTGTTTGTTTTTCAGTTCCTCACAGGAATAGAAGGACTGGAAAAAATCTGGCATGTTGGGGAGCCAACATTAAAATTATATCCCTATTTGCTATCTTATTACCTAAGAGACTTTTGAGAATTTTACTTTGGTTGAAATCTTGGACTCTTTTTCTTGTCTGAACTAAAATATCTCTCTCCCAATGAGAGAGCTTATTGAATCTATGTATTGCCTGGTATGCTCTCATCTATATAACTTCTCTGATTTCTGTTTTATATAGCCATATACAAAAAGATCTATTTGTGAGAAAAAACAAGAGAGGGGAGAGGAGAAGAGATGGGAAGAGAGGAGGGAGAAGAGGAAAAAGAGAGATGCAGGGAAAGAAATAAAAAAGAAAGGAAGGAAAGAAGGAAGGAAGATAGAAAGGAAGGAAGGAAGGAAGGTAGAAAGGAAGGAAGGAAGGAATATAAAAGGAAAGGAAAAGAAAATGAGACCTTAGCACAGGTCTTGGCATGTAATAAATGCTTACTAAATGCTTGTTGAATAACTGACTATAGATGGACCAAGGTTCATCCCTTTGTTCAATATACAGTGCTATCTTTCTTAAGTAGAGTACTAAAAATTAAATTGATGGTTGATTTATAGTTTTAAATGGTCACTTTGTGACCCTATAGTCTCCCTCCATCAATATAAGTAAGAGTAGAAGGAATCCCCACAAGAGTAAGGCATTTTTTTATGTTACCTTAAAACCCTGTACTCTCTGTCTACCACTATGTAAGTGGAAGGAAGCCACAAAAGAACAAGAAATATTTTATGTGTTTATCTTTTTCATTAGTCATCATAGTCAACATATGCTGATGATTTTTGATGTCCTTAATTGGGCTGATCCATTGATTTGCCATCTGCTGGTGATAGGACTTCAAAGTGGAGACTCAAAACCTTTTCAGTTGGGCAAAACTTGACAAACCTTGCTCTCCTTGGACATTGCTTTTGAGGATCCATGGTTATTACTTGAGTCATCTGTGTCTATGCCTTATCCCTCTACATGTAGCTAAACATCAGGAAAGGGGCTATGTATATTTCATCTAAATTGTGCATTGCTCCCAATGCTTAGTTCAATGCCTTGTACAAAATAGGTACTACATAAATACTAGCCAAATTGATGACATAATTAATTATTCACTCAGTTGTTTTCTTGATTTCTGTGTTGCTTAGTAGGATAACCAACAATGTCTTAAGGGTCAACTAACTAGAGGGGGAAGAATTTCATTAATTAAGTTAATAGTAAATAGGACATCTCAAAATAGGCTTCAGAGGCTCTCTTGAGTGCACAAGCAACTTAGGAAAGGAACAAATTTATAATGAAATTAATTAAAGTATGCTGAAATGTTTTGAGATTTTTGGCAACACCACAAAATAAACACTAGCATGATAATAAAGCTGGATGATTCAAAAATAAAATTATACCCTATTGCTGCTTGGTAGAAAGAAAAGGAATTCTCTAGACTGGGTCCCTGATTGAATTACTGTGAAATCTTTTGTAAAGTGCTAAATAACTTGCATACCTAAGTGCATGGAAGGTGGAGGTGGTAGTGGCATGTGGCTCTCAAAACTCTTATGCCCAGTGGTGCTTATCTTCACAATTTTCACAAGTGATGAACCAAAACAACTGACATTTTATTCAAGATGGATCTGGAATAGACAAGAGTTACAAATATAGACAGTTTAATGTATATTTATAAGCTGTGTAAGTTACTTCCACTCAGAAAAAAAAAAAGTGTTATGAAAACAAGGTCTCAAATTAATCTCATAGTAAGGTGGTGTTTGAAAAGTGACTAAATCATATAATACACCCATAGTTTCAACATCCTTTCAATAACATTATTGCTGCCATTGAAAATAATCACGAAAATGGACATATTTAAGTTCAAAATATGTTTTTATTATATCATCTCATATTATTTTCTCTATTACTATTATTGATAAGGAATTGAATCACTAAAAAATGAATAAAGGAAGAGAGTTTGTCAAACCTTGATTTTTATTCTAGATTGTCATATTTCATATTTAAAACATTTATCAAAATGATAACTCAGCAGTCAGTTGAAAAAAGATATGAAATTGTTTAATAATATAATCAAAATCATTTATACAATTATAAAATAAAAGTTGTATAATAAAATTACTTTTACAAGACAAAGTAAGAAAAATTGAAACATTTGATTGATGAACTGGAGGATGCATGAAATCATGAATGTGCTTAGGATTAGATGGCTACACATTCCTTTCTTGGAATCAGTTGAGTATACTTTAATATAGACCATAAAATTTCCCCAACTCCTAATAAAGGGAAAAAGAGAAAAGATGATATAAAAATGTTTTTGTTTGCAACTTTGCCTGCCATTAAAAGTAGCCATCTATCCAGAAAGCAGAACCTGTATTTGTTCTCCTTTCTACCAGGAAGAGAAAAAAGTTAACCAAATTGACTTTAGAAAACCTAAGTCATCAGGTATTCTTTCCTATGAAAAACACTGCACCTACCACAGTCTTAGAAAATAGTGTATTTCTTTCCAGCCATGAAGTTTTCAAATAAGGACTAGACAACTAATTCATTAAGATATTGTAGTGGGAATTTTTCTTTATCATGGCTTGGGCTTGCAAGCCTTTGAGTTTCCTTCTATTGGTAAGATTACATTATTTTCGCACTCCATAATATGGTTTCTGATATATGTGGGCTACATAATGTAATCTAGGACCACCTGACTCTGTCTGCTTGAGAGATACTAATTGTTTTTTTCTGCATTCCGAAATTTGCTACACCTAAAAAAAATGGAGGTTCCACTGTTTCCAAGAGATGGATCACTTTTGAATTAAGGGGTCACTGCCTTATATTTAATAAGAAGCCTCTCAATCAAGTTAACAAAATTTATTTGGAATCATAAATGAGAATAATGGATGTGGGGGAGTACTCTTGCCATATTAGTACATAGAAAACCAACAATGTTCTCCATCTGGTAAATCTCAGATACCATAGGCAGCTCTTTCCTGAGATCCATTGTTCTGAGTGAAGTCAGGGAATCATATTGTAAAGGAAAGAACAACAAATTTGAGTCAGAAGCCTCCAAATCTCAGTTCTTTCATTCTTTACCTCTGTGAGTTTTGGCCCACTTCCTGGGCCTATTTCCTCATCAGTAAAATGGGAGAGTTGGGATATATAAACTAAAGGCATTTTTGTCCTGTTACTAAGAAAGGCCTACCTTGCTCCCACTCTACTCCAAAGAGCTAGAAATTTCTTGAATGTAATATTTATAAATAAGAAGATGAAAAAGGATAGCAAATTAGGAGAGCTTTTTAACTTATCGTTCCTACTAAGGAGGATTAGTGATCCCAAATATCATGCTCACTATTTCATGGATAAGTACACACAATCTTTTAAAAATATGTTTTTATTTATTTAGCATTTTATTTTCCTCCAATTACATATAAAAATTTAACATTTGTTTTTAAAATTTTGAGTTCTAATTTCTCTCCTTCTCTCTCTACTCTCCTCATTTAAAAGGCAAGCAATTTGATATGTTATATATGTATGATCATGCAAAACACATTTCCACATTAGTCATGTTGTAAAAAAAAAACATAGACAAAAAACTACAAAAAAGAATGAAAATTTTAAAATAGTATACTTTGATCTGTATTCAGACACCATCTCTGGGAACTGATAATATTATCCATCAGAAGTCCTCCAAAGTTGTCTTGGATCACTGTATTGCTGGGAATAACTAACTCATTCACAATTGATCATCATATAATATTGCTGTAACTGGGTACAATATTCTCCTTGTTCTACTGATTTCACTTTGCATTAGTTCGCATAAGTCTTTTCAATTTTTTTTTTCTGAAAGCATCCTGTTCATCATTTTTTATAAAACAATAGTGTTCCATCACAATTTGTTCAGCCATTTCCCAATTGATGGGCATTGCCTCAATTTCTAATGCTTTGCACTCAGAAAAAAAAAAACCTGCTATAAATACTTTTTTAGATGGAGGTCCATTTCCTTTCTTTTTTAATCTCTTTAGGGACAGATACAGACCTAGTAATGGAATTGTTAGGAAACAGGGTATGCATGGTTTTATAGCCATTTGGGGATACTTCCCAGTTGCTCTCCAGAATGGTTTAATCAGTTCACAAATCCAGCAATAATACATTAATGTTTTAATTTTCCCATATCCCCTCCAAAATTTGTCATTTTCATTTCCTATCCTATTAGCTAATCTCATAAGTGTGAGGTAGTATCTCAAAGTTGTTTAAATTTTTATTTCTCCAATCAATAGTGATTTAGAACAGTTTTTCATATGACTATAGATAGTTTTGATTACTTTATCTGAAAAATACTGTTGATATCTTTTGATCAATTATAAATTGGGTAATGGTTCTTAAATTTTTTTACAAATTATGTTCAGTTATCTATATATTTGAGAAATGAGGCTTTTATCAGAGAAACTTGCTTCTTAAATATTTTCACATTTATGATTGCTAACTGTATTTCCCTCCATTCTATTTTGCCCCTGTTTATTCTATGCTGTCTCCTTTAACCCTGCTCCTCCTTAAAAGTGTTTTGCTTCTGACTAACCACTACCACAATCAATCTGCCCTCCCTTCTATCACCCCTACTTCTTTGATACTTTCACTTCCTACTTTCCTGTAGGATAAAATAGATTTCTATATCCAGTTAAGTGTTTTTTATTCCATCTTTAAACCAATTCCAATGAGATCAAGGTTAAAGCATTCCCTTCTTCTTCCCCTGGCTTTCCTTACACTATAAAATCATTTTCTTGATAATTAGGAGTGGTGGCTCCAAGATGGTAGAATAGGGACTTCCTTGAGTTCTCCCCCCAAATCCCTCCAAATGCCTGTAAAAATGACACTAAACAAACTCTAGAGCTATACAACCCACAAAATGACAGAGTGAAATACCTCTCTAAGCCAAGATAGTCTGAAAGACTACAGGAAGGGTCTATTGCACTGGACTGGGAGTGGAGCCCAGTCTGGTGTGGATCATGCCTGCACAGACAGAGCTAGAACAGCATCATAGGACTGAATCACTGGCAATTGGGGAAATTCCCAGGCTTCTCAACCGACAAATCCCCAAGACAGCATAGAAGGTAAGTGGAAAAACTCTGTGGGACCTGGGTGAAAGAGGAGCATGGTTCCACTGGGGTCTGGCTCCAGCCCAGGGCAGTGGACGTGGTGTCAGTAGCAGGAGTAGTAGCAACAACAGCAGCAGTGGCAATAGTGGCTGTTTTCAGAGCTCTGCAAACCCTGATAGTGGGGAATCAAGTGGTTGATACAAAGTCCTACCCTGACAAAGAGTTGGAGAGTCAAATATTTGGCTTGGAAGATGAGCCAATAGTATAAAAAAACTAATAGTATAGAATCTAATTTTGGTGACAAAGAAGCTCAAAACAAAAAAACAAAAAAACAAGAAGACAACACAGTAAAAGGTCCTGCCTCAAAAGCCTACAAGAAAAATGTGACTTGGTCTCAAGTCATGGAAAAGCTCAAAAATGATTTTGAAAATCAAGTAACAGAAGAAGAGGAAAAATTGGGAAGAGAACTATGCAAGAAAATCCCCCCAAGAACCAAAAGTAAACAGCTTGCTAAAGAGACCCCTAAAATACTGAAGAAAAAAACACCTTAAAAAATAAACTAACCCAAATGGCAAAAGAGGTCCAAAAAACAATGAGTAGAATAATGCCTTAAAAAGCAGAACTGGCCAAATGAAAAAGGAGGGCCAAAAGCTCACTGAAGAATTTTTTTTTTCAAAATTAGAATGAAGCATACGTAAGTTAATGATTTTGTGAGAAACAAAAAATTATAAAACAGAAACAAAATAATGAAAAATAAAAGACAGTGTGAAATATTTCATTGGAAAAAACCTATTTAACTGTAAAACAGATCCAAGAGAGAAAATTTTAAATTTATTGGACTACCTGAAAGCTGTAATAAAAAAAAAAGAGCCTAGACATTGTCTTTTGGAGAAATTATCAAGGAAAACTGCCCTGATATTATAGAACCAGAGAGGAAAATGGAAATTAAAAGAATCTACTCATTGTCTCTTGAGATTGTAAAAGGAAAACTCCTGGGAATATTGTAGCCAAATTGTAAAGTTCCCAGGTCAAAGAGAAAATATTACATACAACCAGAAAGAAACAATTCAAGTATCGTGGAAATACAATTGGGATAGTACAATACCTAGCAGCTTCTATATTAAAGGATTAAAGGGCTTGGAATATGATATTCTGGAGGTCAGAGGAGATAGGATTAAAACCAAGAATCACCTACCCAGCAAAACTGAGTATAATACTTCAGGGGGAAAATTGGATATTCAATGAAATAGAGGACTTTCAAGCATTCTTGCTGAAAAGACTAGAGCTGAATATAAAATTTTATTTTCAAATATAAGAACCAAGAGAAGCATAAAAAGGTACACAGGAAAGAGAAAACATAAGAGACTTACTAAAGTTGAACTATTTACATTCCTACATGGAAAGATGATATGTGTAACTTATTTAACCTTTCTCAGATTTAGGATAGTTGGAAATACACACATACACACACACACACACACATTGAGAAAGAGATGTAGATATAGATAGATATATAGATATAGATACATGTGTGTATGTATACATGTATATATGAATGTTTGTGTATGTATAGGTGTAGATAGATGGATATATGGCACAGGATGAGTTGAATATGAAGGGATGATATCTCCAAAATAAAATTATTAGGTGAAAGAGGAATATATTGGGAGAAGGAGAAAGGGAGACATAGAATCAAGTAAATTATCTCATGTAACAGGGGCAAAAAAGAGGTTTCACAATGGAGGCAAAGAGGGGAAAGATGAGAGTGAATGAGCAAACTTTAATCAGTTTTGACTTAATGAGGGAATAACATACACAGTCAATTGGGTATCTTACCCTATGGGAAAGTAAAAGGGAAGGGGATAAGGGGTGAGGGATTATAGAAGGGAGGGAAGATTGGAGGAGGGAGCAGTCAGAAGCAAACACTTTTCAAAAGGAACAGGGTCAAAGGAGAAAATAGAATAATTAGGTGGTGGGAAAAAATGCAGGGAAATATAATCTTTCACAACATGACTATTATGAAAGTGTTATGCATAACTACACATGTATAACCTATATTGAATTGCTTATCTTCTCATTGAGGGTGGGTGTGGAGGGAAGAAGGGAGAGAATTTGGAATTCAAGGTCTTGAAAACAAATATTAATTGTTTTTACATGCAACTGGGAAATAAGATATACAAGCAACGGGGTTTAGAAATCTACCTTACCTTATAAGAAAGTAAGGGGGAAGGGGTTGTGTGTGACAGAAGAAAGGGCAGACTCAGGGAAGTGGTAATGGGAATGCATGACATCTAGGGGTGGAGGGGAGGAGGGATATGGAAAGAAACTTTGGAACTCAAAATCTTGTGGAAATGAATGTTGAAAACTAAATACAAATAAACATATATATATATATATATATATATATATATATATATATATATATATATATATATATATATATGTTTTTAGTTGTACAGACACACACGCACACACACACACAAACTTTTTCTTGCCTCCTTTTTGTGATACAATTTACCCCCTTCTACCTATCTCTTTACCTTTTACCCCAGGCATTCCTCCTTTTCACCTGTTAATTTTATTTTTTAGATATAATCCCTTCATAGTCAACTCACACTTGTGTAGTTTATGTATAAGCCTTTAACTGCTCTAATAATGAGAAAGGTCTTATGAGTTATAAGTATCATGTTCCTATGTAAACACTTTGAAATTATTAAGTCCCTTATGATTTTGCTTTTCTGATTACCTTATTTATATTTCTTTTGAGAATTGTACTTGAAAGTCAAATTTTTTACTGGGCTCTGATCTTCTCAGCAAGAAGTGTGAGAGTCCCCTCTTTCACAGAATACCTGTTTTTCCCCTGAAAATTTTCCTCAGTTTTGCTGGGTAGGTGGTTCTTCAAAGTAATTCTAACTCCTTTGCCATAGGGAATATCGTATTCCAAGCCGTCTTATCCTTTAATGTAGAGCTGTTAAATCTTGTGTTATCCTGATACTGGCCCCACAATACTTGAATTGATTCTTTCTGAATTCTTTTAATATTTTCTTCTTGACCCTGAAGTTCTGGAATTTGTTCATAAGATTACTAGAAGTTTTTATTTTGGGATCTTTTTCTGAAGAGAATCCTTTCAATTTCTATTTTACCCTCTGGTTCCAGAATGCCAGGGCAGTTTTCCTTGATAATTTCTTGGAAAATAATGTCTAGAGTCTCTCTGTCTCTGTCTCTGTCTCTGTCTGTCTGTCTCTCTCTCTCTCTCTCTCTCTCTCTCTCTCTCTCTCATTGTGGCTTCCAGGTTGTGTAATAATTTTTAACTCGTCTCTCCTGGATCTATTTCCCAAGCAGTTGTGTTTTTGTTTTTCTTTTTGACTGAGATTTCACACTCTCTTCAATTTATTTATTCTTTTGGTTTTGTTTTATTGTTTCTTGATTTCTCATAATGTCATTGGCATTCACTTACTCAATGCTAATTTTTAAAGCATTATTACTTAATCTACAGTGAGTTTTTGTATATTTTTCCATTAGGCTAATTATACTTTTTAAGTAATTTTTTTATTTGATGAATTTTTTTTCCTCTTCTTCCATTATTCTCTTCATTAGATTTTTGGACCTCTTTTACCATTTATCCTAGTCTGTTTTTTAAGGTGTTATTTTCTTCAGTATTTTTTGTGCCTCCTTTACCAAGCTGTTGACTTATATATGTATTTTTTTTTATTTTCTTGCCTCACTCTCATCTCTTTTCCTAATTTTTCCTCAACTTCACATACTTGATTTTTAAATTCTTTTTTGAGCTCTTCTATAGCCTGATACCAATTTTTTTTATTTTTCTTGGAGGCTTTGGAGTAGAAGTTTTGAATTTTTTGTCTTCTTATGAGTGTTTTGATTTTCCTTGTCACTGTAGTAATTTTTGGGGTCAGAACTTTTTTCTTTTCTTTTTAATTTTTTTTCTTTATTAATTTGTGTGGTTACTTTTAGTTTACAAGATTCAGTAGCAAAATCTCTTGAGTTTCAAATTTTCCCCCCTTCCCTCTCCTCCCCTTTCCCCACTATTATGGCATGCAATCAAGTATAGGTAATGCAAATACTTTCACATTAGACATTAGTCAAGTTATAAAGAAGCACTATAACATATGGAATGAAGGATGAGAAAGAGGAAACAAAATCAAACAAGAAAAAAAAAGAAAGAAGGTAGTTTGCTTCAATCTGCATTCAAATTCTGTTCTTTCTAGTTCTTTCTCTGAATGTAGACATCTCTTTCCATCATGAGTCTTTTGGAGTAGTCTTGTAACCTTGAGTTGCTGAGAAGAGTCCAGTCTATGACAGGCGGTCGTCACATACATGTTGGGTCTGTAATTGCATGCAAATTTTTCCTGTTTCTGCTCTTCTCACTCAGCATCAGTTCATGTAAGCCTCTCCAGGTAAATGTAAAGTCCATCTGCTCCACATATCTTATACCACAAAAGTATTCCATTACATTCATATACCACAACTTGTAT
Source organism: Pseudochirops corinnae (assembly GCA_028646515.1). Lineage (NCBI taxonomy): Eukaryota > Metazoa > Chordata > Mammalia > Diprotodontia > Pseudocheiridae > Pseudochirops > Pseudochirops corinnae. The sequence continues at coordinate 41,420 of JAQQSV010001870.1, forward strand.
AGCCATTTGCCAATTGATGGGCATCCTCTTAATTTCCAATTCTTTGCCACCACAAAAAGAGTGGCTATAAATATTTTTGTACATATGAATCTTGCTCCCACTTCTTTGATCTTTTTGGGATATAACCCTGGAAGTAGTATTGCTGGGTCAAAGGGTATGCAATTATTTAGAGTTCTTTGGGCATAGTTCCTGAGTGCTCTCCAGAATGGTTGAATCAGTTCACAACTCCATCAACAATGTATTAGTGTTTCAATTTTTCCAAATACTCTCAAGCATATATCATTTTCCCGCTTTGTCATATAAGCCAATGTGACAGGTAAGATGTGGTACCCCAAAGTTGTTTTCATTTGCATTTCTCAAATCAATAGTGATTTAGGACATTTTTGCTTATAGATATCTTTAATTTCTTCCTCTGGAAACTGCCTGCTCATATCTTTGACCATTTATCCACTGGGGAATGATTTGTATTCTTATAGATTTCACTCAACTGAGGATATTTTATATATGAGGCCTTTATCAGAGACACTGGTTATAAAAATTATTTCACAATTTTCCACTTTCCACTTAATCTTGGTTACATTGGCTTTGTTTTTAGGGAAACCTTTCAATTTAATGTAATCAAAATGATCCATTTAGCATTTTATAATGTTCTCTAATTCTTGTTTGGTCATAAAGTCTTCCCTTCTCCATAAATCTGACAGGAAAACTATACCTTGCTTTCTCAGATTGCTTACAGTATCAGCCTTTATACATGGATCATGCACCCATTAAGACTTGATATTGATATGTGGTGTTAGATAATGGTCTATGCCCATGTTCTGCCACATTATATTTCAGTTCTCCCAGCAGCTTTTGTCAAATAGTGAATTCTTATGCCAAAAACTGGGGTCTTTGGGGTTAACAAATAGTAGTTTACTACAGTCATTGACTGCTTAGTCTCCTATACCCAATCTATTTCTCTGATCCATTACTCTATTCCTCAGGCAGTACCAAGTTGTTTTGATGACTGCTGCTTTACAACACAGATAAAAATTTGGTATGACTGGGCCATCTTTCCTAGCATTTCTTTTCATTAATTACCTTGATATTCTTGACCTTTTTTTATTATTAAATTGATTTGTTTATTTACCTATAGTTTACAATATGCATTTCCAGAATCCCTTGAGTTTCAAATTTTCTCCTCTCCCTCTTCCTGCCCAACCCATGACGGCATTCAGTCAAGTATAGGATCTGCAAATACTTTCACATTGGACATTATTCTGGTTGTATAGAAGGGTTGTAAGCAATGTAGGCAACAATGGGATAAAAGAAACAAATCCAAACATGGAAAAGAACAATAGTATGTAGATTGGTTCAGTCTCCATTTAAACTCTGTTTCTAGATCTTTCTCTGAATGCAGATATCTCCTTCCATTCTGACAGTTGTAGAGTTGTCCTATAACTGTGCATGGCTGAGAAGAGTCCAATTTATTAAGTTTGCTCATCACACATACGATGTGTCTGTGATTCTGTAGAAATTTTTCCTGCTTCTGCTCTTCTCGTTTTGCATCCATTTGTATAAACTTCTTCAGGTAAATATGAAGTCCATCTCCTCCCCATTTCTTATAGCACAATAGTATTCCATTACATTCATATACCACAACTTGTTTAGCCATTCCCCAATTGATAGGATTCCCCTTAATTTCCAGGTTTTTGCCCCCACAAAGAGAGCTTCAGTGAATATTTTTGTACATATGGGTCTTCCTCCCACTTCTTTGATCTCTTTGGGATACAACCAAAGAATTAGTATTACTTGGTCAAAGGGTATGCAATTATCTATAGCCCTTTGGGCATAGTTCTAGATTGCTCTCCAGAATGGTTGAATCAATTCACAATTCCACCAACAATGCATTATTTTTCTAATTTTTCCACATCCTTTCCAGCATTTATCATTTTCCTGTTTTATCTTCCTAATCAATCTGACTGGTGAAAAGCAGTACTTCAAAGTTGTGTTGATTTGCATTTCTTGAATCAAGAGTGATTTAGAGAATTTTTTCATATGCTTATAGATATCTTTAATTTTACCTCTGAAAATTGCCTGTTCATATCCTTTGACCATTTGTCAATTGAGGAATGACTTGTATTCTTGTAGATTTTACTTAGTTCCCTATATATTTTAGAAATAAGGACTTTATCAGAGACACTGGTTGTAAAAATTGTTTCCCAATTTCTTCTTCCCTCTTAATCTTAGTTACATTGGCTTTGTTTGTACAGATACTTTTCAATTTAATGGAATCAAGATTATCCATTTTGCATTTCATAATGCTCTCTAACTCTTCTTTCATCATAAGATCTTCTCTGCTTCATAAATCTGACATGTAAACTATTCCTTGCTTCCGCAGATTACTTACAGTATCTACCTTTATACCTTGATCATGCACCCATTTAGACTTGTTTTGGGTACAGCATTAGATGATGGTCTATGCCCAGTTTCTGTCACACTATATTCCAGTTTTCTCAGCAGTGTTTGTCAAATAGTGAGTTCTTATCCCAAAAACTGGGGTCTTTGGGCTTATCAAACAATATATTACTATAATCATTGATTACTGCATCTTTTGTACCCAGTCTATTCCATTGATCCACTACTGTATTCCTCAGCCAGTACCAAGTACTTTTGGTGACTGCTGCTTTATAACAAAGATTAAAATCTGTTATAGCTAGGCCACCTTCCCTAGCATTTCTTTTCATTAATTGCCTTGATATTCTGGACCTTTTGTTCTTCCAAATGAATTTTGTCAGTATTTTTCCTGGTTCTATTAAGTAATTTTTTGGTACGGCACTAAATATGTACTTTAATTTTGGTACGGCACTAAATATGTACTTTAATTTAGGTAAAATTGTCATTTTTATTCTATTAGCTTGACCCAGTAATGAGCAATTGATGTTTTTCCAATTAGTTAGATCTGATTTTATTTGTGTGAAAAGTGTTTTGTATTTGTGTTCACATAAGTACTGGGTTTGTTTTGGCTGGTAGATTCCCAAATATTTTATGATGTCTACATTAATTTTAAATGGGATTTCTCTTACTATCTCTTACTTCTCTTACTATCTAACTACACAGGTATAACCTTGGCAGTATATAGGAATGCTGAGGATTTATGTGGGTTTATTTTATATCCTGCAACTTTGCTAAATTTATTTATTGTCTCAAGAAGTTTTTTACTTGATTCTCTGGGATTCTCCAAGTATATCATCATATC
>JAQQSV010001871.1:0-22113 GCA_028646515.1 Pseudochirops corinnae
GCTTTTAAGGTTCTGATTACACAGTACAGCAAACACTCTATTTATTCCATAACAAATCAGAGCAAAACATTCACAGAAAATCAAAACACAGCATCCACAATATTACAGCTTATCACAGAAAATCAAAATACAGCATTCACAATGACTTATCACTAAAAAGGCCACATAGTTTTCACCAAAGTGGTCACAATAGTTTTCAACAAAGTACAATCATTTAGCCAATCACAAAATCCTTAATTCAGTCACAAAGTACAAAAGTCAAAGTTCTCCACCCCTAGGTCACAATAACTCATAATCTTCTCAGTCAGTACACAGTATCCAAGTAAAGTCTTCTTTCAGCTTGACTCAAGGCTGGCCCTCAGCTTCCATGGTTCCTCTTCCATGGTCCCAGTTCCATTTGTCACCTGGGTTCAAAGGCAGGCAGTTCTCAGTTCCTTGTCCAGCTCCTTGTCCAGTTCTTCATCCAGTTCCTCTTCCACATTGAAGTTCACAGTGTTCAATCCACTTCAAGTCCTTCACAGTTCCTATTTCTGGGAAGACAAAGCTTGAGAGAGCCACAATAATATTCATACACATTGCTGGAAGGATCATCAATTCACTATTTGCCTGTGAAGTCAACTCAGATCTGCCAACAAGGTCTGAGAACTCAGCACAAATCATCAACATAAAAATCAACACAGACCCACAAACAAGGTCCGAGAGGTCAGCACAAATCATCAGGAAAGTCCCAGAACCTCCAAAACCCTCTTCCAGAGTAAATATACAACCAGAAAATTTTCTTTCAGGGCTTCCAGTAAGGTCCCATGGCTTCTGTACAAAGTATCACAAACAAACATCAACACAGACAGAGCAGACAGAGTGCTAGGATATGAGAAGTCTTCTCCTTCTTGACTCTTCCACCACAAGAGTCCTCTTCTCAATTCTGTCTTTCTCAGCTTGTGCTCTTCCTTATTAGCTCCTCCCCTTCCTGTTGCAGAAGTTCATGAGCTCTAGGGTTCACAAGTTGTGGGGTTCACACATTCTGTTTTTTAACAGACTTCATACAAGGCTCAAAAAGAAACTTGAACTGCAACAAGGTGTTAATTCAATAGCTGAAACAAAGTGTGAGCTACTTCTGTGCTTGCCATTACACCATCCAAGAGATCTAGGAAAGTCTCTGAGACTACAAATTAAAAAGATCTTGACCTACTTTAGCAGAAGGATTTACCTTATCTGCTGAGTACTCTATAACAATGAAATCACAATTATAGTCCCTATCCCTTATCTAATAAATGATTGTTAGCATGGGACCTTTTAATTGCATCTAATATGGAATGTTCTAGGAACTTAATGAAAAAAAAAATCATGGTTTATTTGTTTGTTTTTTGCTTTTATATCACCTCAGTTTCTGAAAATACTCCCTTGTACTCCTCTTCCCCAAAAATCCATCCCCTTGTCACAAAGATTTTAAAAACAGGAAAAAAAAAACAGTTCAGCAAAACCAATCAATGTGTGAGTTGAGGCAGTCAGAATATACAATGGAATCTTCTGGCTTTTTAACAAATGGAGAAACTACCTAAATGGAAGAGAGTCTTCCTAGTTGCATTTTGCTTTGCTGAATCAAACGCCCTCCTTAAAAAAAAAAAAGCAATGAACAATAGACCCAGTAAACTCCTGTAATTCACATACCTTTGGTGAAATGTAACTTCTAAGATGTGGTCTGGTATGGAGAATCATCTGCAAAAGTCTTCATTTTTTCCACCAAGAATAACTTTGATATGTGTGCAGACTATTCTCATAAAGTTTTTAAAGAGATAAGAGAGAAGACATATGGGTTGCATTTGTCTTGTCAGTCACCCTTTTTGGTAATATAATCTGTGAAATTTTTTCATTCTTTTGACTCTTTTTTTTTTTTTTGAGATAGCTTGAGAATCATTCCCTAAGTACCTTTAAAATTATATCACTCCCAGCACAGATTTCTTCTGTGTATGAATATTTTGTTAGGTCCAGCCATTTTTTCTGACTTTATTTTCTTAAATTGCATTTCAATTTATTCATATAACCAACAGGTACCAAGGTCTTGAAGTCTAAATATGGTGATTATACTGTCAACAATAAGGAGAATATTGTTAAGACACATTGGCAAATCTGTTCTATATTGTGACCATTTGTTCTTATGATTCTGTTTAGTTTTATTTTCTTTTTCTGTAAATGTTCTTGGGATCATCAGACTTAGTTGGATCACATGCCAAGCTTTTGGCAGTCTCATTTTCTCCTCTCCTGATTTTTACCATTTTGCTAGATGATATTGCTTGCAATCCTTAGTCATTCTCCTCTGAAATGTTTTGCAAATGAGCTTGCACCCTAGATTTGTGTTGCCCTTGACTATCATGTCTGTCCTTGCTAAAAGGATCGAGTTTTTGCTTATTGAGGAAATAACCTGGGTGCTTTTTTGTTCATTTTGATAACATTTTATGTCAGCTAAACTTTTATAGAGGTTGATGATAATCAGAGTAAATCATAGGGTTGTGAGAGCATAGATCTAGACCTCAAAGAAACTTTGGTAGCCATCTGGCATGCCCTCTTCATTTTTTGGATGTATTTTCTTTTTATTGATTTTTTTCATTTTCAGAGTCAACAATTTGTGCTTCAATTTAATGCCACAAACATTAATTAAGCACATAATATATACAAGACAGCAGGCTACATGCTAGAGATGCAGTGATGAAAACAAGATGCTCTTGGACTCTAGTAGAGCATTAGAAGGTCAGGTTTGTGCTTTTGGACTTACACAGTATCTTCTCATCCATACCCTTTCTTGGAAATTGGTATTAATTTTTATCTTTGATTTGTTTGATCTATTATCTCTCTATTTAGATAGCCAAATCTGAAATGACTTGAGGTAGCTATGAGTGCAGAAGATAAAGTACTGGGCCTAAAATTAAGAAGACACAAATTCATAATCCAGCCTCAGACTGGATGAGCCATGTGGCCCTTGCTAGTCACTTAACCTCTGTCTGTCTTAGTTTCCACAACAGCAAAATGAGAATGATAACAGTACCTACCTTCCCAGAGTTGAGAGGGTAAAATGAAATAATATGTGTAAAGTGCTTAGCACAATGTCTGATATATAATATGGACTCATTAAATACCTTTTCCCTGCCCATTTCCTCTTTCCTGTAATATGATTAGGTGCTCTTTATATCCAGAGATTTCTACCTCTCTTCTTGAATAAGATCTTAACATTATTGAGGCAAAAAAATCTATGAGTCTTATTCCTTAACCCCATATTTTCAATCATATTTCCCTACATATTTTTCATCAATCTTCCCTCTGTTCACCATGCCATTGAAGGTACCAAGTAACAAAATAAATGTTGACTTTACTCAGAGGATTTATTTTTAACAAGTAGTTTGAAGAATGTACAAGTCCTCCTCATTCTGAAATAAATCAACAAACATATAAACAAATAAATAATGGAAAATCCACCAGTCACTAGATTCATCCATCCTTTCAAATTTTCATGCTATTTTTCATCCCTCTACCAAGCTGAATATACTCACTGTTTCTGCTTCCTATTATTTCATTCACTCCTCAGCCTTATACCAAAGTTATCAATGAGAGATCTAAGGACCTTTTCTGAATCATCATCCTTTTCTGACCTCTCTGCAGCACTAGATTTTTGAGCAATATCTCATCCTACATACTCTCTCTGTTTTGAGGGGTTATTTTTTTAGGCATTTAAGGTTAAGTGACTTGCCCAGGGTCACATAGCTAGTAGGTGCCCCAGGAAAGATTTGAACTCAGGATCTCCTGACTTCAGGACCAGTTCTCTATCTATTGCACCAACTAGATGCCCCCATATTTTCTCAGTACTGCGTTTTGAGATTATTTTTCTATTCTGAAAATTCTCCTTTCTGACTGCTCCTTCCTAGTCCCCTTTGCTGACTAATTACCCATATCATATGCCATAACTATGCATGTTCCCCAAGGTTCTCTCCTAGGCTCTCTTCTCTCTATATACTTTCTCAGTGAAATCATCATGTGCCATGATTATCATCTCAGTATAGATGAGTCACAGATCTAAATATTTAGCCACAATTCTTCTCTTAGCTTTAATATCACATCATCTGCACCATCATCATGGTGTATTTGATAAAGAGCTTGTCTCTGAGTCAGAAAGACCTGGATTCAAGTCCTGTTTCTGACACTGAATAATGACTATGTGACTCTGGGCAAGTCACTTCATTGCTCAGTTGTCAATCTCTTTCGTGACTCTGAACTACAAACCAGGAACTGTTAGAACATAGAACTGCTTCACAAGAGCCTTCTACACTAATGAAATCATAGGCCCAGTCAAAATAAATAAATGGATTGATCTGATTTAGTAAATTCAGGCAATGCATTCTTGAAGCAGTAGGGAAAGGACACAACTCTAGCCTCTCTTTTATGCATTTATTTGTTCAATAAACATTTTTTCGATGATTACTATGTTCAGGAATTGGAGGAAACAAAGTTTAGATAAAAACAGTGTCACTGCCCTGTTAGGAAGGAAGCAAACAAGCACTTGAGTATCTAACATGCACTAGGCACTGTGCTAATATCTTATGGACATTTGTTCATTTGATCCTCACAGTAACCCTGACAGCTAAGTATTACTTTAATTTCCATTTTAATTGAGAAAAGTAGACAGAAGTTAAGTGACTTGCTAAGATCACAGAGCTAGTAAGTGTCTAAGATGGAATTTGAATTTAGTTCTTTCTGACTCCAGGCCTAGCAGTCTATCTACCATGCAATGTAGTTGCCTTATAGTAGTAAGACAAGAAAATAGATAACTATAATACATATTACCTGATAAGGACATTTGGAAGATACAAAGGGAGGAAAGGAATTGAAATCATTTTGGAAAGGTCATTCCCAATAGAAAAGATTAGGGAAGATATCATCAAAGATGGAACACTTTATTTAGACACTAAAGCACAGGAAAAAAAATCAATACATGCTCAGTGGGGCAAAAATATTCTAGGAATAGGAAAGAATGTGGACAGAGTTTGATAGATCAAGACATATAGGGATGTCAATGAATATTTCAATTTACCTTGTGCATAAGAAAGGTTAGCATGAGAGCTGGTCAGAAAGGGGTGGTGCCAAATTGGGAAAGACTTTGTAAACTGGAAAGAGGATTTTTAATTTTAACTCATAGTCAATAGAGAACCACTGTAGACATTTGGGATAAATGGCATGAACAGATCTATGTACAAAAATATTGTACCAAGTATAAATGATTCAGTAGGAAAGGATATATGAGGCTTATTCCTCAGAGGCAAATGATACCAAAATGTCTATTTTATTTTGCTCTCTCTTTGTAGTTTTTTTCATCCTGTTTTCTCCCCACCTAGAGAGAGGGAACATGGTAAAGTGTAGAAAGTTGAGTAGAAACTTCAGATAAAGAGCTTTTGGTTTCAGGTAAAGTGTAGAAGTTCTCTATTAATTACAGCATTATAAAATGAGAATGGGTTTTCTGAAGAGGTATAGGTGTTAATCAACATCCTATATTTGGTTTGGTCTCATGGCAGAGTTTGGTCTCAGGGCAGAGTTTTCTCAGAGCATTAGGTAGCTGGGGCATGACAATTAAGCATAGGGAGTTACTAGAATGATATGCTCTTCCTGCAACTCAGGCAGAAATAAGTTCTCCCTGGCCAAGACCTAGGTGAAGACTTTCCAGGTCTTTCAGAAAACACCTGGTGATTGCTTGTTGGAAATGGAATACAAGGGATTCTCACTCAAGTATGCGTTGGACTAGATGACCTTTGAAGACCTGTCCAACTTATATATTTTATGAAGAGGAAGGATGCTGTGATACTGTTCTAGTTTCTTTGTTTCCCTACCTTAATCCCTAGTTTGAAGTTTACCAGTAGATAATTGAATTAGAATTGAATCTTGGGTAACTTCTGCTTTTCAGAATATTTTTCTATATATGAAACAATGAGTATCTGTCCTGGAGAATAAGCAGAATCTAATATTTAACAAAAATTCTCTTGTTTCTCTGGTTTCTCTGGAACTTATATTTTATGCTGATTCAGAGCTAAGTATGATTACCAATGGTCAATAAATAATAAGTAATATAATTAAATCATCATATTAATAGTCTTTACAAGATTTCATTGTTTGTGAATGTTGTTCTCATTTTAGCATTGCTATAAACAGCCTACATAGAAAGGCATTCATAGGATTAAGCATCCTACTTCTAAACATGAATATGTTATGAAGCATTAATGCAATACAGTAATAAGTTATATCATGTGGCATAAATTTGGTATCAAGATATGAAAGACCTTTGAGCTTCTTTTTTACTTTAGCAAATCACCTTTGACTAATTTTAGATGCAGAATCATTAGAAAAATAATGGTTTTTTGTGTTAAAGGGAACCAAGTATATTATGTTAGATACTTGATGGGACTAGGATAAGCTGTGAGAGGGATAGCTCTTACATTCTAGAGAGGGACTTTTTTGAGACACTTAATAGAGCATCCAGTGCATTTGAAGAGCTAGTTTACTATTGGGAACTTCATGTCTTGATATTGAGAATGTACTTTCCTGAAAAAAAGCAATTATTCTTTATAGATGGATGGATCAAGGGCATTTTTAAGGTGCTCAGACTTCTTACTCATCAATTTCTAATGATCATAAATTTTGTTTTCATGAGGAAATGCTATATCTTATTAAAATCTACAGTAAATGAAATTATTTCCTTGATTTTCTGGTACATAATACCAGATTTCAAGTCAAGCAAGTCTCAAATGCGTTATCTGTCAAACTAATAACTCTGGAAGCTCTGGGAATACGACCAATTGAACATATTTGCTCAGTTAGGTTCTAGGCTGAAGAAGCATCAGGTAATTACAGTCTACATGCCTAAAGGCACTATGGGGCAATAGAGCAACCACATATTCAAGCCTTTATACCCTGAGCTTCTGACTGATGATATAATTCTCATCTGGCATTTTTAACATGACCCAAATTCATCACACTATTGTTATCAGGTCATCTTCATGTCATACCACCATCAACATTCCCCCCCACTTTTCCCTGCTTCTTTCTACCTCTAGTTCTGGAAATAGAAATCAATCAGTATTACCATTTCAAGAAAAACATGTTTCAAGTTCTTCGAATTCACTCACCATCCCTCTTGCAATTTCTCCTGACAAAACAGCCCTCCCTAGCCATCGCTCCCTTATTGAACTTTAATATCCTTGAGAACAAAGATATCTTGAATTTTATATTTTTACATGCAGTTTTGAGCACAATGTCTAGCATACTATAAGTATCTAATAATTAATTTTCATTTACTTGTATCTTTTGACCACTTATTTGCCAAAGAATGACTTTTATTCCTACATATGTACATCTATTCTCTATATATATTGGATACCATTGTCAGAGAGATTTGTTGTGAAAATTGTTTGCCCAGAAGATTGCTTCTATTCTTATTCTTGTTGCATTGATTTTGTTCATGAAAATATATTTGTATTTCACTGAAAAATTTTATTTATAGAGAGGCAGAACCAAGATAGTGGAGTAGCATGAACCAATGAAATTGAACTCTCCAAAACTGCTCCTCCTCTTCAGTCGGGACAAGAACCCTGTCCAATAACAAGTTCAGTAAAAAGTAAAAAGGACTAAATAAAAGCCAACTAATCCATTAGACAAAAAAGAAATAAATTTTCTTAAGTCAAAAGATTTTTTTTTTTAAAAACAGAAGAAATGTTAGGCATATCATAACAAAAACAACAGATCTGGTAAGCAAATCCAGGGGGGGAAATTAAGAATCACTGGGCTACCTGAATGTCATGACCAGTAAAAAGAAATAGACATCATATTTCAAGAAATCTTAAAAGAAAACTACCTAGATCTCTTATAATCAAAAGATAAAGTGGAAATCTTTGAAAAGTAGTAGAAAGAATACACCAGTCACCTCCTGGAAGAAACCTCAAAATGAAAAGTCCCAGTCTCATACACAATTTAGCAACCACCATAAGAAGGAGTGGATTAGAATATGATATACTAGAAGGCAAAGGATGTGGGCTTATAGCCAAGAATAATTTACCCAGAAAACTTCAGTATAATCCCCTCCTTCAGGGGAAGGGAGGAGAGAGGAGAATGGACTTCTAATGAAATAGATTTCCAAACCTTCCTGATGAAAAAACTAGAGTTCCAAAGAAACATTGAAGTTCAAACATAGGACTTAAGAGAAACACAAATATGTAGACATGAATGAAGAGTGATAATCGACTGAAAAAGAATATACTATTACATTCCAATATAGAAAGATAATACATATGTCCCCTCTGAGTACTATCATCATCAAGGGTCATAAAAAGAGTCTAATCAGAAAAGGTCTAGGAGTGTTCTGTTATATCTTGATTTTTTTTTAATATTTTGATGATCTTAAGAGAACAATGCAAAAACATGGGAAGAATAATACACTGTGTGTAGGGGAAAAAAATAATACTAGAGGAAACTATCTCACATAATTAGAGTATACAAGGAGACACAAAAACAAAGAGTGGGGGAATTAGCAGGCACTTCAACCTGACTGTCACCTGAAATGGTTAAAGGAATGAAGAATATATAAACACACACACACACACTCACATACGTACATGCACATGCACATGTGCATACACACAATTCATACATACAAAAAAAGTTGGGTGCAGATATTCATTGCATTCAGTGGGAAAATAGGTGGGAAAGAGTAGAAAGATGAATTACAGAGACAGTGAGTTAAGGGAGAGATTAGTCCTAAGGACAAATCAAAAACAAAAAAATCTAAGAATAAACAAAAATATTTATAAATCTTTTTGAGGTGACAAAGGATGGACAGCTAGGTACCATGGGCCAATTAGGTGTTACAATGAATAAAGCACAGGACCTGGAGTCAAGAAGACTTATCTTTTTTAATTCATATCTGGTATCAGACACTAGCTTTTTGACCCTAGGCCAGTCACTCAATTCTGATTGCCTCAGTTTCTTCATCTGTATATGAGCTGGAGAATGAAATAGAAAACCACTCTAGTATCTTTGCCAAAAAAATGGGGTCACAAAGAGTCAGACATGACTGAAAATAACTGAATGAAAATAAAAAGGATGGGAATCTGTGAGATTGCCAATAAACTGGGAAAAGAATAAATCAATTATAGCATATAAATGTTATAAAAAATACTAGTGTTTTACAAGAAAAATTGATAAAGAGGGTAGTTTCAGAGAAATTTAGGATAACTTATATGACCTGATATCAAGTGAAGTGAATAATTTATATAATAGAGAAAAATTTATGGAATGACAGCAATGTAATAAAAGCCAAAGATTTTGAAAGCATTAGTAACTCATTCACAGAATGACCAACCTTGATTCCAGACTAATTCCAGACTACTCCTTTCTTGATAGAGATGTTAAGGACTCAGCTCATGTGGAAATTTGTTTTGATCAACTACATCTTTGTAAAGAGGTTTTTTTTTTTTTTAGTTTTAGTGTTTTGAGGTGAGAATGAAAAAGCAATTTTTGATTATAGAAAAAACAAAGTATGATTTTTATAATAGATTTTTTCTTTTTTTTTTTTGAAGAGGAAAATAGAGAAAACAGTAAAGCAGAGCTAGAGGAGTGAAAAGTAGGGAAAATGTAGAAAACCAGAAACTATGAAGATTATATTTATCATGATTGATCTGCCTTTGGACAGCATATATAAGGAGGGAGAAAAAAGGACTTCCACCACTGGTGTAGCACAATAGTAACCACTTAATAAATGTTTATGGATAGACTGATTAGCTATAAGCTTCCATTTCATTGTGTATGAAGAGTGAACTCTATAAAAACTTTGTCATATTTAGTGGAGGAATAGGAGATAAGTGAAATCTAATTATCTTGAAAAAACAAGACTAAAAGATCAGCTGTTTCTAGAGATGTCTCACAATGTGTCTATTGATGTATTTATTTCTCTTGTCCTGAAAAAAAAAATCCTTTGAGAAGGTTTTGTGTCTTTGGCCATGATACCAAAGTATCTTCAAGTATTTATTGTTGTTTTTGTTGTTCATTCATTTCTGTCATGTATGACTCTTTGTCATCCCATTTAGGATTTTCTTGACAAAGATGTTGGAATGGTTTGGCATTTCCTTCTCCAGCTCATTTTACAGAAGAAGGAATGGAAGCAAACAGGGTTAAATGACTTGCCCAGGATCACACAGCTAGTAAATGTTTGAATTTGGATTTGAATTCAGCAAGATGAGTCTTCCTGACTCCAGGCCTGGTGCTCTATCCACTATGCCACCTAGCAGCCCTCTACCCAAGGAATTTAGTCACCCTTTATAAAGGGCTCAGAAAGTGCCAGCTACTTCTTCATTTCCCATCAACTTCTTTCTTCCACTCTACAAACCTCGTGCTTCCTCCAGGAAAAGCTCAGCACCAGAAATCTCATCATCATGGAAACTGCTTTAGTTTTGATACTTAACTTTCTTAGTGCCCTCAGTTGCCAATCCCTTCTAATTGGGGAGTTGGTTGGGGGGGGCTAAGAAAAATAAATAAGCAGATAAATGAATCAACAAATAAAGAAATGAATGACTGAATAAATGAACAAATCAATAAAAGTACATTTTAAAAATTAAAACCTCCCAAGGTTTCTTTTTACAAGGTCTCTGGATTTTCCAGTTACTTTTTCATTACCTATCATCTGTTCCTCTTGGTTTCAACTCCAGAAAATATCATGTCCTTATGCCAGGTACACTCTGATAGTCACACCCCTCCTTTTTCAGCTTATTTTAGCATATTGTTTTTCCCATTAGATAGTAAATTCCTTGAGGGCAGAGAATATCTTTCTTATTATCATTGGCATCCCCAGAGTATTGGAATATAGTAGACCCTTAATAAATATTGCACTTTGGTTTAAAAATTCAACTCTCAAATTCAGGTTGAGGGAAATCTAATTTTTCAGAATTACAAAATAACAGAGATAGAAGGGATTTCAGAGGAATTATAACCCACACTTTATCTGAATAGGAAGTCTTTTATTCAAGATATTTAATGAGCTGGCTTCTGATTTAAGACATCTAATGGCAGGTAGCTCTACCTCTAGAAACATCCATTCTATTTTCATATAACTCTCATTGTTTTCTAGAAAGTTTTCCTTCACATCTAGTTAAAGATCTGTATTTCTGATGTACTACATCTTCTTCCTTGAAATAGCCTACACTTGAAATATTTAACATCTTATTCCTCTTAGGTCTTATCCTCTCTAAGCCAAACCTCTCCTGCTCCTTCAACCAATTCTTGTATTTCAAGGTTTCCACTATGTTCTCTATCCTTCTCAATCTCTCATAGATGGGCTCCTGTTTGTACATGTGCTTCCTAAAATGCAATATCCATGAATGAATAAATTACTTCAAATGTGTGTGAACAGAGCAGATGATTAAATTATCAAATCCATCATTTTGGACATTTTGCCTCTATTAATGCAGAATATTCTTGTGCTAATATTTGTGACTTTTGTGTTATACCATGCCTAACACTGATTCTCTTTTCACCTTTATCTCTCAAAATTCATAATTTCTTTCAGTACTCAGTTCAAGTGTCACTACTATAGGAAGCATTTCCTGACTCCCCAAATTGATAACCCTTTCCCCTATAAGTCACCTCTTATCTGTATTATACATATCTACATATTGTCTCCCCAGATTAGGCTATAAACTGCTTAAAGGCAGAGACTATTATTTTTACTTTTGTCAGTGTATATGTACCACCTTGCACAGAGCCTAGCACTTAGTGGGCACTAAATAAATTATATGTTGATTGATTGATCGAATCTTCTAAATCTTATAGATATTTTTGTCATTAATTTTTGCATAGCCACACCTCTTAGTCCTATACTCATACACTTGAGCTGTTGAACCCAAGTGTACATTTTTATTTTTCTTCATATCTAATTTCATTTGTATTAGATTTGGTGCACTATTCTGACAGAGGTATTTTTGAATTTGGAGTCTGTTGTCCAACATATTAGCTATCCCTCTCATATATTTGTCATCTGCAAATTTAACAAAAATCATGCCAGCTACACTTTTCTCTAAGTCATTGATAAAAATGTTGAACAGAAGATATTCAAGGACCAGAGCATAGTTCAGGGCTGGGGGCAATAGTGGAAGTAGAGACTTCCTTCTAGATCAGATCAACAATAACTCATTAAAGACTATTCTGAAGCTAGTCATTTTTCCATTTCTAAATCCTTCTAACTATACAGTAATCTAGCACATGGATCTCCATTTTGTTCATAAGACATCATGATAAATTTTATTAAATGTCTTGCTGAAAATCTATGCATGCTACTCCTTCAGTCTTAAAGATTGCAGTGATCTACATTCAGTAACCTTGTAATATAGAGGAAGTGAGGTAATCTACCATGACCTCTTCTTTTTTAAAAAAAAAATATTTTATTTTTCCCCAGCTTTATGTAAAGGCAATTTTTAACATTTATTAAAAAAAATTGGTGGGGCAGAGCCAAAATGGTGGAGTAAAAACAGGAACTTGGCTGAGCTCCACTCCAACCACCTCCAATACCTGTGAAATATGACTCTACAGATCCCACAAAGTGACAGAGAAAAACTCTCTCACTGAAGGTAGTCCGGAAGGCTGACAGGAAGGGTCTATTACACTGAGCTGGGAGCCAAGCATAGTCCCACATGAGCCATGAAGCCCAGACCCAGGATGGCCCTGACCAATTGCACAGACCATGAGAAGAGTGAAGAGCATGAGAAGGTAAACAGAAAAAAGAAATCATAAGGAACTTATTAAAGTTGAACCATTTACATTCCTACAGGGAAAAAATGATAATTGTAACTCATGAGACTTTTCTCAGTATGAGGATAGTTGAAGGGAATATACATGTATGTATAGGAGGGTGTGTGTGTGTATAAATACATGAGTATGTGTGTATACGTGTGTACATGTACACATAGACAGAGGGCACAGGATTCATTGAATAGGAAGTGATAATATCTAAAAATAAAATTAAGAGGTGAGAGAGGAATATAATAGCAGAAGGAGAAAGGGAGAGATACAATAGAGTAAATTATCTCATATAAAAGAGGCAAGAAAAAAATGTTACAATGGAGGGGAAGAGTAGGAAGGTGAAAGGAAAATGGGTCAACCTTATTCTCATTGAATTTGGCTTAAGGAGGAAATAACATACACACACACAAGTGGGTATCTTACCCTACAGGAAAGTAGGGGGTAAGGGGATAAGAGGGGGGAATGATAGAAGGGAGGGCAGATTGGGAGAGAGGGTAGTCAGAAGCAAACACTTTTTAAAAGAAACAGGGTCAAGGTAGAGAATGGAATGGGTGGGGGGCAGGATAGGATGGAGGGCAGTATAGTTAGTCTTTCACCATATAACTACTATGGAAATGATTTGGGTAACTACACATGTACAACCTATATTGAATTGCTTGTCTTCCCAGTGGGGGGTGGTTAAGGGGAGAAGGGAAAGAATCTGGAAATCAAAGTTTTAAAAACAAATGTTAAAAAAATAACAATAAAAAAATTTCGAGTTTCAAATTTTCTCTCTCCTTCCTTCATCTCTTCTCTCTCTGAGACAGTAAGCAAATTAAAATAAGTAGTACATGTTCAATCACAGCCTGACCTCATCTTAGTGAACTTATGTAGATTCTTAGTGGTCATTAATTCCTTTCCAAAGTGCTCATGAACCATTTATGTAATAACATTCTAGAGTTTTTCAAGGAATCAAATTCACCGGTCTATACTCTGAAGACCATCCTCTTTTTTGTTTCAAAAATTCCGCCCAACAATTCTGTTTCTTAAGTCCCGTGGCACCACTTTCATTGTCAATGACTTTTGAAAGATTATCAACAGATAACCAGCAACCACACTGTCAAACTCTCGCACAGGCATGAGATTTGGTTTCTCAACCAGGTTTGGTGATTTGAATATGAGAATAGTTAGGTTATCTGTTGCTGTTTTCTCACTTATAATGATTTTCAAATATGAGTTAATAACTTTTGTTCTTTTCTTCATTCAAATATTTTCCCCTTGATTTATAAAAAGAAAAGATAAATAAACCAAGTAAGAGTTGGATTGTTCTTTAGTTTCTCAGTTATCCATTACCAATTACTCACCAGTCCCCTTCCCCAGGGTTCTATAATCTAACACATACCTTAAATTTTGGAAGAGTAGATTTCAAATTTAAAAGAATGATAGTTCTATGACCTAAAATTTATCAATGTAAATTAGTCCAGAGGGATGACATGATTTCAAAAATAAAATAAAATTATAATACAGTGCACTGAAAGTAATTGAAGAAAGTTGAAAAGAAAAACACAAATAAGCAGGATTGTTTTGAGAGTAACATGTAAAATTATTACTTAAAAAAAAAGCTGGTATGAAATAGATAGTCATTGTTTCATTTGAAACATTCTTTTTGTGTTCTGTGTATATGGAGGAAAATTTTCTTTTTTGGAGTCAAGTTCATGATATAAGATATACATTTTAAAATTATGAAAAATATTAGAATATTACATCATTATCTAGGTGCTATGGATAATAGAAAATGTGCTGGTCATATAGCTCAATTAAAATAATTTAAAAGGAATATAACTATAAAATAGAAACATATTGGAAATTCTGATATACTTAACCAATAAATGAAAGCAAAAGCCAAGTTAAGATGAGAAAAGGAGCCAGAGTAATGTAAAGAACAAAATAAACCCTTTAATATCAATTTTAAAGACTACAGAAGCTTTTTAAGAAGCAAAGAAATGAGAAGATAAAAATCTGAAGAAGCAAAATGTGGAAAATTTCCAGCCAAGTATAAAGTCACAAGAAATCCATCAGAATATAAACACAAAATGGATCAAACACAAAACAGAAAGAATATGTATCATTAATAAAATGAGAAAAACAATGACAAGGAAAGAAAGTGGCAGGCCAGGAGAAAATACATAATTATTGTCTTTAGCATTTCACAATGGCACTTAAATTACTAGCACAGCACTTTTCGACATCTTTCCTCTCAGATGCAGGTCTGCTCCTAACTTTACTAACAGAAGGCACCACATTGTCTATTATTAAAAGACTGGAGCATCATTGATTCCTCCAAATACAGACTGTTCACTAGTTTATGTGTTTTATATAAAGTAATTAGATCAATAAACACCTCCAAGGAAATAACATATTTGCTGAGAAACAAACAAAAATTGTGCAAAAACATTACAGGAATATAAAGAGAAATTCATTATTTAGTTGGTATTTATTGGACTAGTTGCTCCAAAGTACTACAACATTTATTTCACCTTTATTGATTATCATGCAGCCTTTCATTCAGTTCTATATTCACAATTTATTCATGCACTAAAAACATATACAACAGCCCCAAGTATAATGAGAGTACTTGAGCATTTAATGCCCACGGGTAAAACTATTCTCAATTTAAAATTTGTCACCAATATAACAATGAAAAGAACAGTCAATATAAAACATGGTGTTTTGGGGGAGAAAGCTTACTTCTCTTGTA
Organism: Pseudochirops corinnae; assembly: GCA_028646515.1. Lineage (NCBI taxonomy): Eukaryota > Metazoa > Chordata > Mammalia > Diprotodontia > Pseudocheiridae > Pseudochirops > Pseudochirops corinnae. The sequence continues at coordinate 15,554 of JAQQSV010001871.1, forward strand.
GTTCTGCCTAGCCTTACACCTATTATCATAATCCCTGAATAATCAATATCAAATCTTATGAATAAATTCAAATATGATTTACGAGGCAAAGAAGAAACCACACTATAACATTAAATTAATCACTTAATATACATGGATGACATCAAGTTATATGACTTCAGCAAAAAATGAATTAAGAACTTTTTTATCTCATGGAAATTATCTCCAATGATGGCAAAATATCATTTGGACTTGTAATGGTAATTAAATTTGAAGGTTCCTTTGTATTGGAAAGCTGACAGGTATTTAGCACCTAGTTTCAAATTCAGCCTCTGTTAAAGAAACAGAAGGCATGAACCCCTGTTGCTGACATAACAGGAAGGGGCTGAACAGGGAGGAGCAATACTGTATAGAAGGAAAAACCCCAGCTGGGAAAGTCAGAATTTCCTGGGAACTTGTGGTGGCAGAGCTTCTAATGAGGGCCAGCTGAGCTGCTGAGGACTTCTGAGGGCCAGCTGGAACTGTCAAAGGATGCATGACTGTGGTGTGAGTATTTTTGTCTGTTTGTGGCTTTGTTAAGCCTTGACTTCCCAGGAACAGAGACTGTGAAGGATTTAAGGTAGACTGGACACTGTGAGCTTCAGTGTGGAATAGGAACTACATGGAGAGCTGGACAAGGAGCTGGGAGCTGTCTACCTTTGACCCCAGGTGGCAGTTTGGTGGACTCAGGTAGGAGTTGCCTGCCCCTAGTCAAGATGAAAAGATTTCTCTATGGGTAATGAGTAGTGACTAAAATTGTAATTTACTAGTGACCTGGGGTTGGATGGCTTGTGTAGTTTCCACTACCCCTTAAGAGGGTACTGAATAGTGACAGATGATTGAATAGTGACTGATGACTGAATAGTGACTGAATTGTAACTTAGTGTGCCACATGAATGGAGAACTTTGATCTTTTGTACTTTATGATTGAATGATTGAGTTATTAAGTGATTGATTGACTAAATGATTGTACTTTGTTCAAAATGATGTGACCACTTTGGTCAAAACTATGTGGCCATTTTAGTGATAAGTTATTGTGAATACTATATTTTGATTTTCTGTGATAAGTTGTAACATTCTGAATGCTGTACCTTGATTTTCTGTAAATGTTTTGCTCTGATTTGTTATTGAATAAATAGAGTGTTCACTAGACTATGTAATCAGAACCTTGAAAACTGCTCACAACAGCATTCTTCTGGAAAGCTGCTTGTGCTTGGCTTTACAGGACTCAGTACATGAAAAAAAAATGTAATATTTGCCTAATAATGGGCACTGAAGTCTTTAGGTTTGAACACAGGAGTCAGATTTAGTCATTGCTCAGAAGTAATATTTACAATGCAATCTTAGGCTGCATTGAAAGATGTACAACATCTAATAATAAAGAGGTAAGAGTCTCATTATAATCTGTTCTTGTCAGACCTCATCTGGCATATTGTTTTCAGTTCTGGGACTCTTATTTCAGGAAGAACTTTGATAAGCTAGAGAGGAAGGCAATCAAGGGACTAAAGATTTCCAAGCTAGGTCTTGTAAAGATCTGTTGATGAAATTGAAAATGTTGAGCCTGGAACTTTGGGGCTGAGGGAATTAGTATGATAGCTGTCTTCAAATATTTGTGGAGTTGTCTGTAGTGTCAACCACTCTGGCATACCCAGGATGATTACTAGCACAGGTTCTTAGATCTGCTTTACTAAGAAAGATAGCTGTTCAAGGGATCAACAATATTTTTTTAATTACATTTACTAGTACAGGGGAAAAGTCAGCATCCTGAACTTCAGAGAAAATACTAACAGAAAATACAAGCAGAGAAATAAAGACCAACAGATAAGACTCTGACTGCCTTAATCATCCATGTACTTTACATACATCCCTGGATTGAAAGAGTCTTTACATCTGAGCAGGTGGGGAGCTCTGAACACATAATAACTCAGAATCTCAACCAGGGAATCAGAAGATCCTTCTCATAAGCAAGCCCCCAAAGCAAAATACCAACTCAGAGTATATATACAGATATCACAACCCTCCTGACTCAGTGCCTAATTAGAAATTTAAAAAAGGTGTGAAAGCCTTCCTACAAGCAAGCCTCCCCTAAGCAAGCTTCTCTTAATGAGCTCCATGTGAGGCCTATTAATGGTCAGGGAAGATCTTAAATTCCATTAACATTACATTGTCCTAGGGAATAGGGATTAGAATTTTTCTGCTGGCTCGATGAGGGCAGAAACAGGAACAATAAGTGTAGGTTGCAAAGAGGATAATTCATTCCTGATATAATGAGCAAAATGCCTACCAATTAGCTCTCCAAAAAATGGAATGGACTTCCTTGAAAGGCTACTGAGTTATCTTCCATCTCTGACTTTTTGAATTCTGTTAAAATCCCTATAAAATGCATTATCCTATTGTATTCCTAATTTACTTCAGATTGAGAAATTTGCCTTCCAGAAAGCTTTCAAAGTCTCTGACACATCTGCATTGCTGATTTGAATGCAAACAAAGTCCATTTAAAAGTTCTTATTCCATTTTCTTCTTTACTTGAAAAACTTCACAAAGACTTTTAGAAAAACCTCTCGTCAATACAGTTTAGTACAGTAGAAAAAGCTGTGAATCTGGAATCAGAGGATATGGGTTCAAAGCCTAGTTCTATCACTAGCATTCTGTGAGACTCTAGACAGTTTATTTCACTTCTCTAAGCATTAGCTTCCTTATCTAAAAAGTGAGAGCATTGAATCAGTAAATATCTAAGTTTCAAATCTATAATTCCACATACTAAACCTATAGAAATATTCCACCATCTCAGAAAAACATGAAGAGATTGAGTTTTTTGGGGGGTCTATTCCATGGATATTAAAGATAATAGATGTAAGAGCCAGAAGAAGATCTTCAGTGCATGGGTAGATTTTCCATAGAGGATTCATGGGAAGGCATGGACAGGAATCACCCAGAATGAGAAGGCTAGTATAGATTTTAACTTTCACCTACTCCAGCAAAATCAGAGATTCCACTAACTATGATAGACAAGCAATTTTATATTTAAAATATTTGTAACATTTTGATCAAATGAATGAATACATTAAATGTTTCAACATTATCTTCTTCATAAGAACACATTTATTTTATGGTACCAGACCATGATAATAAGTCACAGATATTTTTTTCCTGCCACACTCTGAAGTCTTCTTTCTGAACTAAATAAAATCTCATTTCAGATCAGAATGACTGATATCAGGTTTTTCTGTAAAGTTGATAAACCAGGGTAGTCTCAGAGGGCTCAGTTTTCTCACCTAATACAATTTTATTTCCAATGACAATTTGGTGATTTCTCTTTGAAGAGCAAAGTTTTCATGCCAGAAGTGGGGAAGCATAGATTAGGGTTATATTGCACATGTCACAATAGACTCCAGTGAGAATACATTTTGCAGGGGAAAAAAAGTAAAGGTGACAGTCAACTTAGGTATTTTAATTCACCTGCAGCTCTCAGTCCACAAGAAAATCCCCAGTGCTTTCTTTTCTTGAGTTCATAAAACTTTTTCATTGGGTAGTCTCTGAAAATTTACCAGTAGTCATAGAGTTGTTTTATTTAATACATCATTTTATAAGGCATCATGTAATCTTGAGGATCTATATTGTGCTTTAGGGAAGGGTTAAGAGTTTTGTGGAAAATATCACACTTGTGTCAAAAACAGTCAAAATTTACAGTGTGATCTTGTCAGTTTTATACTTGCTTCAATACTTCAAAGATCTATGATTTCCTCATTTCTGGCTCTCTTCTCCACTGGTGCTATTCACCATACCTCTATATCTTTGTCAACAGGCCCTCTAAAGCTATTTGCCACAACCTCTAGTCACTCCATAGCTCCCTGTCATATCAGTCCATTGTTTCTTTTTAGATGCACATTCCCTCTTTGGGGATGTTGGCCCAACAGTTAACCAATTTCATCACACACTATCCTCTACCTTAACCTCTTCTACAGCTGCTCATATCTTGCCACTCTCTGACCTGCCTCCATTCTCTATTTTCTTTACTACTAAATGTATACTTCTGAATGTCACAAAAGAAGTTGCACAACTGGGCTGCCTTGCTGCAATTCAATTTTCTGTTATCTAGCCTCAACTGGCTTCTAACCAATGCACAATACTTCCTTTCACCTCCCCTAACTGATACCTTCTCTTCTGTCTCCTCCTCAAGTCTCCTACACCATCCTCTTCCCTGTCAGCAAAGAACTTCACACCTTATTTGTCTGAGAAAACAAGCAATTAACTTGTAAACTTCATCTTCTCCCTTATTCTATAGTCCAAAACTCCTCAACATCCTCCCCCCCATCTGACCTTTTCTCTAGGTTCTGATGAAGAGGAAGCTTTTCTCTTTGCTAAAGATAATTCTACTATTTGTGCCCTTGAATCCATCACTCACCTGCTTCTCCAGGAGCTTGTCTCTCTGGTCATCTCCTCTCTCTTATTGTCAATCTCTTCTTATCCACTCGTTTCTTTCCTACTAACTAAAAGCATGCTAAGATCTCCCCTATGACAATTTTTAACTTTAAAAAACCTTTTCAAAGACTTACTAACTTATATTTGGTTATAAACACAAAAATCAGGCCAACCAGTATTCCATGTGAGAGAGAAAGGAGACAGTTCTGATTCTTTTCTTGGCAAGATTCATTCACTTAAAAAAAATCCCCTGTGAGTCCCTACTATTCTCCGATCCCATATCAAGTCACCTCAAGATCATTTCCTATCTTTTCCTCCCTTATATGGAAGGATGAAGTCACCTTTCTCCTTACCAATGCTAACCCATCCACTTGAGCCTTTCATCTCATCCCTTCTTTTTTCCTTTAAAAAGCTTTCCTCTATCATCCTCTCTCTCCTTAATTTTAAACATCTTATTTCCCCCTCACTCCTTCATAGTTACTTACAAACTTACCTATATCTCCTCTATCCTTAAAACAACCTACTCTTGACCCTAGAATTTATTTATATCCTTATTCCATATCTCCATTTCTCTCACTCTCACCTTTCAAAACCAAATTCCTAGAAAAATCTGTACCTACCTGTGTAGCTAGGTGGTACAGTGGATAAAGCACTGAGCTTGGAGTAAGGAACACGAGTTCAAATCTACTATAATTTGCTTACTATCTGTGTGACCCTGGACAAATCAATTGGCCTCTCTTTGCTTCTGTTGATTCATCTATAGAATAAGGATAATTATAGTACCTTTGTCTCAGGGTTGTTATGAGGATTGAATGAGACATATTTGTAAAACAGTTGATGTAGTGCCAGGCACATGCGAAGCATTATATAAATGTTAATTCTTCTTATTATAATCCTTACTCTACTTTTTTCATTTCCCATTCAGTTCTTACCCTTTTGCAATATGGTTCCCCCCCCCATTGAAATTATTTTCTCCAAGTTCAATAATGGTTTGTTTATTGGCAGTGCCATTCTTCTCTCATCCTTCATAGTTCTTGACAATGTGGCCCACAACCTTTGTCTTAGGTACCCCTTCTTCTCATCTCTGGGTTTTTTATGACACTTCTCCTAGTTGTCCAATTATTCTTACTTAATGTGTACCTGAAATCATAATCCATGTACTATCACCTATGTAAGGATATTCCCAAAGGTTCTGTAGTGGACCCTTGACAAGAATAAAAGAATAGAGGATAAACATAAAAAGCTTCCATAAAAGTTAAAAATAGAAGATTAGATCAATGGAACATATAAAAAATTAGGAATAATCTAATCTAATAATTGTCATTCAATAAACCTGATGATTTAAATCACTTGGGGAAAAGCTCTGCTGTATGAAAAAAAAAGCTTTTGGAAAACTATATCAGCATGAAAGAAGTTACATTTATATTAGCATCTTATACCACATAGTACAATAAGCTCAAAATAGGTAATATAAAAGTCAAGATATGTAGATAGATAGATAGATAGATAGATAGACAGACAGATAGATAGATGGATGGATGGATGGATGATCAATGGATAGATAGATAGATAGATGGATAGATAGATTTTGCTCTTTGACCTACTTCATATATGAAAGCATAAGAAAGCAGAAACACCTCAGAGGGATAAAGAAGAAAATAATCATACAAAAATAATGGAAGAAAACTCAGAATTAGCAATTATAGCCATAATAAAAATGGATTCATTTCACCAGAAAAAGAAAATGGAAGGATTAAAAATAAATCTAACAATGTTCAATATACAAGAAACACATTTAGAGTATATACAATATGAAAAATGAAAGATTGAAACAAAATTTTCTATGCCTCAGTTGATTCAAAAAAAAATCAAGAATTACTCTTTTAGTTTCAAGTAAGACACCAATAAAATTATATGTAAAATGACAAATATGGAAATAAAATACCATAAGCCAGCAGAAAGAACACCGGCTTTTGAATAAGAAGACCTGAGTCCAAATCCTGCCTCTGATTACTTAACCTCAATAAACAGAATTCAGTTTCTGCAAATGTAAAATAAGAGGCTTGGATTGGATGGCTTCTGAGGACCTTTAAACTTTAGATCTATGATACTATAATTCT
>JAQQSV010001871.1:22213-44525 GCA_028646515.1 Pseudochirops corinnae
ATATAAATAAATATAAATTTATCTATAAATATATATTTAAGAAGCTATATATGTATTAAGAAGCCATACATATACACATATTATATATATATATATATATATGTATGTATGTATGTGTGTGGGTGTGGGTGTGTATATGTGTGTATACACATATATACATATATCCATTTGGTGAATATAACTACATTGTTCATATCATAGAATTATAGTATCATAGATCTAAAGTTTAAAGGTCCTCAGAAGCCATCCAATCCAAGCCTCTTATTTTACATTTGCAGAAACTGAATTCTGTTTATTGAGGTTAAGTAATCAGAGGCAGGATTTGGACTCAGGTCTTCTTATTCAAAAGCCGGTGTTCTTTCTGCTGGCTTATGGTATTTTATTTCCATATTTGTCATTTTACATATAATTTTATTGGTGTCTTACTTGAAACTAAAAGAGTAATTCTTGATTTTTTTTTGAATCAACTGAGGCATAGAAAATTTTGTTTCAATCTTTCATTTTTCATATTGTATATACTCTAAATGTGTTTCTTGTATATTGAACATTGTTAGATTTATTTTTAATCCTTCCATTTTCTTTTTCTGGTGAAATGAATCCATTTTTATTATGGCTATAATTGCTAATTCTGAGTTTTCTTCCATTATTTTTGTATGATTATTTTCTTCTTTATCCCTCTGAGGTGTTTCTGCTTTCTTATGCTTTCATATATGAAGTAGGTCAAAGAGCAAAATCTATCTATCCATCTATCTATCTATCTATCCATTGATCATCCATCCATCCATCCATCTATCTATCTGTCTGTCTATCTATCTATCTATCTATCTATCTACATATCTTGACTTTTATATTACCTATTTTGAGCTTATTGTACTATGTGGTATAAGATGCTAATATAAATGTAACTTCTTTCATGCTGATATAGTTTTCCAAAAGCTTTTTTTTTCATACAGCAGAGCTTTTCCCCAAGTGATTTAAATCATCAGGTTTATTGAATGACAATTATTAGATTAGATTATTCCTAATTTTTTATATGTTCCATTGATCTAATCTTCTATTTTTAACTTTTATGGAAGCTTTTTATGTTTATCCTCTATTCTTTTATTCTTGTCAAGGGTCCACTACAGAACCTTTGGGAATATCCTTACATAGGTGATAGTACATGGATTATGATTTCAGGTACACATTAAGTAAGAATAATTGGACAACTAGGAGAAGTGTCATAAAAAACCCAGAGATGAGAAGAAGGGGTACCTAAGACAAAGGTTGTGGGCCACATTGTCAAGAACTATGAAGGATGAGAGAAGAATGGCACTGCCAATAAACAAACCATTATTGAACTTGGAGAAAATAATTTCAATGGGGGGGGGAACCATATTGCAAAAGGGTAAGAACTGAATGGGAAATGAAAAAAGTAGAGTAAGGATTATAATAAGAAGAATTAACATTTATATAATGCTTCGCATGTGCCTGGCACTACATCAACTGTTTTACAAATATGTCTCATTCAATCCTCATAACAACCCTGAGACAAAGGTACTATAATTATCCTTATTCTATAGATGAATCAACAGAAGCAAAGAGAGGCCAATTGATTTGTCCAGGGTCACACAGATAGTAAGCAAATTATAGTAGATTTGAACTCGTGTTCCTTACTCCAAGCTCAGTGCTTTATCCACTGTACCACCTAGCTACACAGGTAGGTACAGATTTTTCTAGGAATTTGGTTTTGAAAGGTGAGAGTGAGAGAAATGGAGATATGGAATAAGGATATAAATAAATTCTAGGGTCAAGAGTAGGTTGTTTTAAGGATAGAGGAGATATAGGTAAGTTTGTAAGTAACTATGAAGGAGTGAGGGGGAAATAAGATGTTTAAAATTAAGGAGAGAGAGGATGATAGAGGAAAGCTTTTTAAAGGAAAAAAGAAGGGATGAGATGAAAGGCTCAAGTGGATGGGTTAGCATTGGTAAGGAGAAAGGTGACTTCATCCTTCCATATAAGGGAGGAAAAGATAGGAAATGATCTTGAGGTGACTTGATATGGGATCGGAGAATAGTAGGGACTCACAGGGGATTTTTTTTAAGTGAATGAATCTTGCCAAGAAAAGAATCAGAACTGTCTCCTTTCTCTCTCACATGGAATACTGGTTGGCCTGATTTTTGTGTTTATAACCAAATATAAGTTAGTAAGTCTTTGAAAAGGTTTTTTAAAGTTAAAAATTGTCATAGGGGAGATCTTAGCATGCTTTTAGTTAGTAGGAAAGAAACGAGTGGATAAGAAGAGATTGACAATAAGAGAGAGGAGATGACCAGAGAGACAAGCTCCTGGAGAAGCAGGTGAGTGATGGATTCAAGGGCACAAATAGTAGAATTATCTTTAGCAAAGAGAAAAGCTTCCTCTTCATCAGAACCTAGAGAAAAGGTCAGATGGGGGGGAGGATGTTGAGGAGTTTTGGACTATAGAATAAGGGAGAAGATGAAGTTTACAAGTTAATTGCTTGTTTTCTCAGACAAATAAGGTGTGAAGTTCTTTGCTGACAGGGAAGAGGATGGTGTAGGAGACTTGAGGAGGAGACAGAAGAGAAGGTATCAGTTAGGGGAGGTGAAAGGAAGTATTGTGCATTGGTTAGAAGCCAGTTGAGGCTAGATAACAGAAAATTGAATTGCAGCAAGGCAGCCCAGTTGTGCAACTTCTTTTGTGACATTCAGAAGTATACATTTAGTAGTAAAGAAAATAGAGAATGGAGGCAGGTCAGAGAGTGGCAAGATATGAGCAGCTGTAGAAGAGGTTAAGGTAGAGGATAGTGTGTGATGAAATTGGTTAACTGTTGGGCCAACATCCCCAAAGAGGGAATGTGCATCTAAAAAGAAACAATGGACTGATATGACAGGGAGCTATGGAGTGACTAGAGGTTGTGGCAAATAGCTTTAGAGGGCCTGTTGACAAAGATATAGAGGTATGGTGAATAGCACCAGTGGAGAAGAGAGCCAGAAATGAGGAAATCATAGATCTTTGAAGTATTGAAGCAAGTATAAAACTGACAAGATCACACTGTAAATTTTGACTGTTTTTGACACAAGTGTGATATTTTCCACAAAACTCTTAACCCTTCCCTAAAGCACAATATAGATCCTCAAGATTACATGATGCCTTATAAAATGATGTATTAAATAAAACAACTCTATGACTACTGGTAAATTTTCAGAGACTACCCAATGAAAAAGTTTTATGAACTCAAGAAAAGAAAGCACTGGGGATTTTCTTGTGGACTGAGAGCTGCAGGTGAATTAAAATACCTAAGTTGACTGTCACCTTTACTTTTTTTCCCCTGCAAAATGTATTCTCACTGGAGTCTATTGTGACATGTGCAATATAACCCTAATCTATGCTTCCCCACTTCTGGCATGAAAACTTTGCTCTTCAAAGAGAAATCACCAAATTGTCATTGGAAATAAAATTGTATTAGGTGAGAAAACTGAGCCCTCTGAGACTACCCTGGTTTATCAACTTTACAGAAAAACCTGATATCAGTCATTCTGATCTGAAATGAGATTTTATTTAGTTCAGAAAGAAGACTTCAGAGTGTGGCAGGAAAAAAATATCTGTGACTTATTATCATGGTCTGGTACCATAAAATAAATGTGTTCTTATGAAGAAGATAATGTTGAAACATTTAATGTATTCATTCATTTGATCAAAATGTTACAAATATTTTAAATATAAAATTGCTTGTCTATCATAGTTAGTGGAATCTCTGATTTTGCTGGAGTAGGTGAAAGTTAAAATCTATACTAGCCTTCTCATTCTGGGTGATTCCTGTCCATGCCTTCCCATGAATCCTCTATGGAAAATCTACCCATGCACTGAAGATCTTCTTCTGGCTCTTACATCTATTATCTTTAATATCCATGGAATAGACCCCCCAAAAAACTCAATCTCTTCATGTTTTTCTGAGATGGTGGAATATTTCTATAGGTTTAGTATGTGGAATTATAGATTTGAAACTTAGATATTTACTGATTCAATGCTCTCACTTTTTAGATAAGGAAGCTAATGCTTAGAGAAGTGAAATAAACTGTCTAGAGTCTCACAGAATGCTAGTGATAGAACTAGGCTTTGAACCCATATCCTCTGATTCCAGATTCACAGCTTTTTCTACTGTACTAAACTGTATTGACGAGAGGTTTTTCTAAAAGTCTTTGTGAAGTTTTTCAAGTAAAGAAGAAAATGGAATAAGAACTTTTAAATGGACTTTGTTTGCATTCAAATCAGCAATGCAGATGTGTCAGAGACTTTGAAAGCTTTCTGGAAGGCAAATTTCTCAATCTGAAGTAAATTAGGAATACAATAGGATAATGCATTTTATAGGGATTTTAACAGAATTCAAAAAGTCAGAGATGGAAGATAACTCAGTAGCCTTTCAAGGAAGTCCATTCCATTTTTTGGAGAGCTAATTGGTAGGCATTTTGCTCATTATATCAGGAATGAATTATCCTCTTTGCAACCTACACTTATTGTTCCTGTTTCTGCCCTCATCGAGCCAGCAGAAAAATTCTAATCCCTATTCCCTAGGACAATGTAATGTTAATGGAATTTAAGATCTTCCCTGACCATTAATAGGCCTCACATGGAGCTCATTAAGAGAAGCTTGCTTAGGGGAGGCTTGCTTGTAGGAAGGCTTTCACACCTTTTTTAAATTTCTAATTAGGCACTGAGTCAGGAGGGTTGTGATATCTGTATATATACTCTGAGTTGGTATTTTGCTTTGGGGGCTTGCTTATGAGAAGGATCTTCTGATTCCCTGGTTGAGATTCTGAGTTATTATGTGTTCAGAGCTCCCCACCTGCTCAGATGTAAAGACTCTTTCAATCCAGGGATGTATGTAAAGTACATGGATGATTAAGGCAGTCAGAGTCTTATCTGTTGGTCTTTATTTCTCTGCTTGTATTTTCTGTTAGTATTTTCTCTGAAGTTCAGGATGCTGACTTTTCCCCTGTACTAGTAAATGTAATTAAAAAAATATTGTTGATCCCTTGAACAGCTATCTTTCTTAGTAAAGCAGATCTAAGAACCTGTGCTAGTAATCATCCTGGGTATGCCAGAGTGGTTGACACTACAGACAACTCCACAAATATTTGAAGACAGCTATCATACTAATTCCCTCAGCCCCAAAGTTCCAGGCTCAACATTTTCAATTTCATCAACAGATCTTTACAAGACCTAGCTTGGAAATCTTTAGTCCCTTGATTGCCTTCCTCTCTAGCTTATCAAAGTTCTTCCTGAAATAAGAGTCCCAGAACTGAAAACAATATGCCAGATGAGGTCTGACAAGAACAGATTATAATGAGACTCTTACCTCTTTATTATTAGATGTTGTACATCTTTCAATGCAGCCTAAGATTGCATTGTAAATATTACTTCTGAGCAATGACTAAATCTGACTCCTGTGTTCAAACCTAAAGACTTCAGTGCCCATTATTAGGCAAATATTACATTTTTTTTTCATGTACTGAGTCCTGTAAAGCCAAGCACAAGCAGCTTTCCAGAAGAATGCTGTTGTGAGCAGTTTTCAAGGTTCTGATTACATAGTCTAGTGAACACTCTATTTATTCAATAACAAATCAGAGCAAAACATTTACAGAAAATCAAGGTACAGCATTCAGAATGTTACAACTTATCACAGAAAATCAAAATATAGTATTCACAATAACTTATCACTAAAATGGCCACATAGTTTTGACCAAAGTGGTCACATCATTTTGAACAAAGTACAATCATTTAGTCAATCAATCACTTAATAACTCAATCATTCAATCATAAAGTACAAAAGATCAAAGTTCTCCATTCATGTGGCACACTAAGTTACAATTCAGTCACTATTCAGTCATCAGTCACTATTCAATCATCTGTCACTATTCAGTACCCTCTTAAGGGGTAGTGGAAACTACACAAGCCATCCAACCCCAGGTCACTAGTAAATTACAATTTTAGTCACTACTCATTACCCATAGAGAAATCTTTTCATCTTGACTAGGGGCAGGCAACTCCTACCTGAGTCCACCAAACTGCCACCTGGGGTCAAAGGTAGACAGCTCCCAGCTCCTTGTCCAGCTCTCCATGTAGTTCCTATTCCACACTGAAGCTCACAGTGTCCAGTCTACCTTAAATCCTTCACAGTCTCTGTTCCTGGGAAGTCAAGGCTTAACAAAGCCACAAACAGACAAAAATACTCACACCACAGTCATGCATCCTTTGACAGTTCCAGCTGGCCCTCAGAAGTCCTCAGCAGCTCAGCTGGCCCTCATTAGAAGCTCTGCCACCACAAGTTCCCAGGAAATTCTGACTTTCCCAGCTGGGGTTTTTCCTTCTATACAGTATTGCTCCTCCCTGTTCAGCCCCTTCCTGTTATGTCAGCAACAGGGGTTCATGCCTTCTGTTTCTTTAACAGAGGCTGAATTTGAAACTAGGTGCTAAATACCTGTCAGCTTTCCAATACAAAGGAACCTTCAAATTTAATTACCATTACAAGTCCAAATGATATTTTGCCATCATTGGAGATAATTTCCATGAGATAAAAAAGTTCTTAATTCATTTTTTGCTGAAGTCATATAACTTGATGTCATCCATGTATATTAAGTGATTAATTTAATGTTATAGTGTGGTTTCTTCTTTGCCTCGTAAATCATATTTGAATTTATTCATAAGATTTGATATTGATTATTCAGGGATTATGATAATAGGTGTAAGGCTAGGCAGAACTACAAGAGAAGTAAGCTTTCTCCCCCAAAACACCATGTTTTATATTGACTGTTCTTTTCATTGTTATATTGGTGACAAATTTTAAATTGAGAATAGTTTTACCCGTGGGCATTAAATGCTCAAGTACTCTCATTATACTTGGGGCTGTTGTATATGTTTTTAGTGCATGAATAAATTGTGAATATAGAACTGAATGAAAGGCTGCATGATAATCAATAAAGGTGAAATAAATGTTGTAGTACTTTGGAGCAACTAGTCCAATAAATACCAACTAAATAATGAATTTCTCTTTATATTCCTGTAATGTTTTTGCACAATTTTTGTTTGTTTCTCAGCAAATATGTTATTTCCTTGGAGGTGTTTATTGATCTAATTACTTTATATAAAACACATAAACTAGTGAACAGTCTGTATTTGGAGGAATCAATGATGCTCCAGTCTTTTAATAATAGACAATGTGGTGCCTTCTGTTAGTAAAGTTAGGAGCAGACCTGCATCTGAGAGGAAAGATGTCGAAAAGTGCTGTGCTAGTAATTTAAGTGCCATTGTGAAATGCTAAAGACAATAATTATGTATTTTCTCCTGGCCTGCCACTTTCTTTCCTTGTCATTGTTTTTCTCATTTTATTAATGATACATATTCTTTCTGTTTTGTGTTTGATCCATTTTGTGTTTATATTCTGATGGATTTCTTGTGACTTTATACTTGGCTGGAAATTTTCCACATTTTGCTTCTTCAGATTTTTATCTTCTCATTTCTTTGCTTCTTAAAAAGCTTCTGTAGTCTTTAAAATTGATATTAAAGGGTTTATTTTGTTCTTTACATTACTCTGGCTCCTTTTCTCATCTTAACTTGGCTTTTGCTTTCATTTATTGGTTAAGTATATCAGAATTTCCAATATGTTTCTATTTTATAGTTATATTCCTTTTAAATTATTTTAATTGAGCTATATGACCAGCACATTTTCTATTATCCATAGCACCTAGATAATGATGTAATATTCTAATATTTTTCATAATTTTAAAATGTATATCTTATATCATGAACTTGACTCCAAAAAAGAAAATTTTCCTCCATATACACAGAACACAAAAAGAATGTTTCAAATGAAACAATGACTATCTATTTCATACCAGCTTTTTTTTTAAGTAATAATTTTACATGTTACTCTCAAAACAATCCTGCTTATTTGTGTTTTTCTTTTCAACTTTCTTCAATTACTTTCAGTGCACTGTATTATAATTTTATTTTATTTTTGAAATCATGTCATCCCTCTGGACTAATTTACATTGATAAATTTTAGGTCATAGAACTATCATTCTTTTAAATTTGAAATCTACTCTTCCAAAATTTAAGGTATGTGTTAGATTATAGAACCCTGGGGAAGGGGACTGGTGAGTAATTGGTAATGGATAACTGAGAAACTAAAGAACAATCCAACTCTTACTTGGTTTATTTATCTTTTCTTTTTATAAATCAAGGGGAAAATATTTGAATGAAGAAAAGAACAAAAGTTATTAACTCATATTTGAAAATCATTATAAGTGAGAAAACAGCAACAGATAACCTAACTATTCTCATATTCAAATCACCAAACCTGGTTGAGAAACCAAATCTCATGCCTGTGCGAGAGTTTGACAGTGTGGTTGCTGGTTATCTGTTGATAATCTTTCAAAAGTCATTGACAATGAAAGTGGTGCCACGGGACTTAAGAAACAGAATTGTTGGGCGGAATTTTTGAAACAAAAAAGAGGATGGTCTTCAGAGTATAGACCGGTGAATTTGATTCCTTGAAAAACTCTAGAATGTTATTACATAAATGGTTCATGAGCACTTTGGAAAGGAATTAATGACCACTAAGAATCTACATAAGTTCACTAAGATGAGGTCAGGCTGTGATTGAACATGTACTACTTATTTTAATTTGCTTACTGTCTCAGAGAGAGAAGAGATGAAGGAAGGAGAGAGAAAATTTGAAACTCGAAATTTTTTTATTGTTATTTTTTTAACATTTGTTTTTAAAACTTTGATTTCCAGATTCTTTCCCTTCTCCCCTTAACCACCCCCCACTGGGAAGACAAGCAATTCAATATAGGTTGTACATGTGTAGTTACCCAAATCATTTCCATAGTAGTTATATGGTGAAAGACTAACTATACTGCCCTCCATCCTATCCTGCCCCCCACCCATTCCATTCTCTACCTTGACCCTGTTTCTTTTAAAAAGTGTTTGCTTCTGACTACCCTCTCTCCCAATCTGCCCTCCCTTCTATCATTCCCCCCTCTTATCCCCTTACCCCCTACTTTCCTGTAGGGTAAGATACCCACTTGTGTGTGTGTATGTTATTTCCTCCTTAAGCCAAATTCAATGAGAATAAGGTTGACCCATTTTCCTTTCACCTTCCTACTCTTCCCCTCCATTGTAACATTTTTTTCTTGCCTCTTTTATATGAGATAATTTACTCTATTGTATCTCTCCCTTTCTCCTTCTGCTATTATATTCCTCTCTCACCTCTTAATTTTATTTTTAGATATTATCACTTCCTATTCAATGAATCCTGTGCCCTCTGTCTATGTGTACATGTACACACGTATACACACATACTCATGTATTTATACACACACACACCCTCCTATACATACATGTATATTCCCTTCAACTATCCTCATACTGAGAAAAGTCTCATGAGTTACAATTATCATTTTTTCCCTGTAGGAATGTAAATGGTTCAACTTTAATAAGTTCCTTATGATTTCTTTTTTCTGTTTACCTTCTCATGCTCTTCACTCTTCTCATGGTCTGTGCAATTGGTCAGGGCCATCCTGGGTCTGGGCTTCATGGCTCATGTGGGACTATGCTTGGCTCCCAGCTCAGTGTAATAGACCCTTCCTGTCAGCCTTCCGGACTACCTTCAGTGAGAGAGTTTTTCTCTGTCACTTTGTGGGATCTGTAGAGTCATATTTCACAGGTATTGGAGGTGGTTGGAGTGGAGCTCAGCCAAGTTCCTGTTTTTACTCCACCATTTTGGCTCTGCCCCACCAATTTTTTTTAATAAATGTTAAAAATTGCCTTTACATAAAGCTGGGGAAAAATAAAATATTTTTTTTTTAAAAAAGAAGAGGTCATGGTAGATTACCTCACTTCCTCTATATTACAAGGTTACTGAATGTAGATCACTGCAATCTTTAAGACTGAAGGAGTAGCATGCATAGATTTTCAGCAAGACATTTAATAAAATTTATCATGATGTCTTATGAACAAAATGGAGATCCATGTGCTAGATTACTGTATAGTTAGAAGGATTTAGAAATGGAAAAATGACTAGCTTCAGAATAGTCTTTAATGAGTTATTGTTGATCTGATCTAGAAGGAAGTCTCTACTTCCACTATTGCCCCCAGCCCTGAACTATGCTCTGGTCCTTGAATATCTTCTGTTCAACATTTTTATCAATGACTTAGAGAAAAGTGTAGCTGGCATGATTTTTGTTAAATTTGCAGATGACAAATATATGAGAGGGATAGCTAATATGTTGGACAACAGACTCCAAATTCAAAAATACCTCTGTCAGAATAGTGCACCAAATCTAATACAAATGAAATTAGATATGAAGAAAAATAAAAATGTACACTTGGGTTCAACAGCTCAAGTGTATGAGTATAGGACTAAGAGGTGTGGCTATGCAAAAATTAATGACAAAAATATCTATAAGATTTAGAAGATTCGATCAATCAATCAACATATAATTTATTTAGTGCCCACTAAGTGCTAGGCTCTGTGCAAGGTGGTACATATACACTGACAAAAGTAAAAATAATAGTCTCTGCCTTTAAGCAGTTTATAGCCTAATCTGGGGAGACAATATGTAGATATGTATAATACAGATAAGAGGTGACTTATAGGGGAAAGGGTTATCAATTTGGGGAGTCAGGAAATGCTTCCTATAGTAGTGACACTTGAACTGAGTACTGAAAGAAATTATGAATTTTGAGAGATAAAGGTGAAAAGAGAATCAGTGTTAGGCATGGTATAACACAAAAGTCACAAATATTAGCACAAGAATATTCTGCATTAATAGAGGCAAAATGTCCAAAATGATGGATTTGATAATTTAATCATCTGCTCTGTTCACACACATTTGAAGTAATTTATTCATTCATGGATATTGCATTTTAGGAAGCACATGTACAAACAGGAGCCCATCTATGAGAGATTGAGAAGGATAGAGAACATAGTGGAAACCTTGAAATACAAGAATTGGTTGAAGGAGCAGGAGAGGTTTGGCTTAGAGAGGATAAGACCTAAGAGGAATAAGATGTTAAATATTTCAAGTGTAGGCTATTTCAAGGAAGAAGATGTAGTACATCAGAAATACAGATCTTTAACTAGATGTGAAGGAAAACTTTCTAGAAAACAATGAGAGTTATATGAAAATAGAATGGATGTTTCTAGAGGTAGAGCTACCTGCCATTAGATGTCTTAAATCAGAAGCCAGCTCATTAAATATCTTGAATAAAAGACTTCCTATTCAGATAAAGTGTGGGTTATAATTCCTCTGAAATCCCTTCTATCTCTGTTATTTTGTAATTCTGAAAAATTAGATTTCCCTCAACCTGAATTTGAGAGTTGAATTTTTAAACCAAAGTGCAATATTTATTAAGGGTCTACTATATTCCAATACTCTGGGGATGCCAATGATAATAAGAAAGATATTCTCTGCCCTCAAGGAATTTACTATCTAATGGGAAAAACAATATGCTAAAATAAGCTGAAAAAGGAGGGGTGTGACTATCAGAGTGTACCTGGCATAAGGACATGATATTTTCTGGAGTTGAAACCAAGAGGAACAGATGATAGGTAATGAAAAAGTAACTGGAAAATCCAGAGACCTTGTAAAAAGAAACCTTGGGAGGTTTTAATTTTTAAAATGTACTTTTATTGATTTGTTCATTTATTCAGTCATTCATTTCTTTATTTGTTGATTCATTTATCTGCTTATTTATTTTTCTTAGCCCCCCCCAACCAACTCCCCAATTAGAAGGGATTGGCAACTGAGGGCACTAAGAAAGTTAAGTATCAAAACTAAAGCAGTTTCCATGATGATGAGATTTCTGGTGCTGAGCTTTTCCTGGAGGAAGCACGAGGTTTGTAGAGTGGAAGAAAGAAGTTGATGGGAAATGAAGAAGTAGCTGGCACTTTCTGAGCCCTTTATAAAGGGTGACTAAATTCCTTGGGTAGAGGGCTGCTAGGTGGCATAGTGGATAGAGCACCAGGCCTGGAGTCAGGAAGACTCATCTTGCTGAATTCAAATCCAAATTCAAACATTTACTAGCTGTGTGATCCTGGGCAAGTCATTTAACCCTGTTTGCTTCCATTCCTTCTTCTGTAAAATGAGCTGGAGAAGGAAATGCCAAACCATTCCAACATCTTTGTCAAGAAAATCCTAAATGGGATGACAAAGAGTCATACATGACAGAAATGAATGAACAACAAAAACAACAATAAATACTTGAAGATACTTTGGTATCATGGCCAAAGACACAAAACCTTCTCAAAGGATTTTTTTTTTCAGGACAAGAGAAATAAATACATCAATAGACACATTGTGAGACATCTCTAGAAACAGCTGATCTTTTAGTCTTGTTTTTTCAAGATAATTAGATTTCACTTATCTCCTATTCCTCCACTAAATATGACAAAGTTTTTATAGAGTTCACTCTTCATACACAATGAAATGGAAGCTTATAGCTAATCAGTCTATCCATAAACATTTATTAAGTGGTTACTATTGTGCTACACCAGTGGTGGAAGTCCTTTTTTCTCCCTCCTTATATATGCTGTCCAAAGGCAGATCAATCATGATAAATATAATCTTCATAGTTTCTGGTTTTCTACATTTTCCCTACTTTTCACTCCTCTAGCTCTGCTTTACTGTTTTCTCTATTTTCCTCTTCAAAAAAAAAAAAGAAAAAATCTATTATAAAAATCATACTTTGTTTTTTCTATAATCAAAAATTGCTTTTTCATTCTCACCTCAAAACACTAAAACTAAAAAAAAAAAAAACCTCTTTACAAAGATGTAGTTGATCAAAACAAATTTCCACATGAGCTGAGTCCTTAACATCTCTATCAAGAAAGGAGTAGTCTGGAATTAGTCTGGAATCAAGGTTGGTCATTCTGTGAATGAGTTACTAATGCTTTCAAAATCTTTGGCTTTTATTACATTGCTGTCATTCCATAAATTTTTCTCTATTATATAAATTATTCACTTCACTTGATATCAGGTCATATAAGTTATCCTAAATTTCTCTGAAACTACCCTCTTTATCAATTTTTCTTGTAAAACACTAGTATTTTTTATAACATTTATATGCTATAATTGATTTATTCTTTTCCCAGTTTATTGGCAATCTCACAGATTCCCATCCTTTTTATTTTCATTCAGTTATTTTCAGTCATGTCTGACTCTTTGTGACCCCATTTTTTTGGCAAAGATACTAGAGTGGTTTTCTATTTCATTCTCCAGCTCATATACAGATGAAGAAACTGAGGCAATCAGAATTGAGTGACTGGCCTAGGGTCAAAAAGCTAGTGTCTGATACCAGATATGAATTAAAAAAGATAAGTCTTCTTGACTCCAGGTCCTGTGCTTTATTCATTGTAACACCTAATTGGCCCATGGTACCTAGCTGTCCATCCTTTGTCACCTCAAAAAGATTTATAAATATTTTTGTTTATTCTTAGATTTTTTTGTTTTTGATTTGTCCTTAGGACTAATCTCTCCCTTAACTCACTGTCTCTGTAATTCATCTTTCTACTCTTTCCCACCTATTTTCCCACTGAATGCAATGAATATCTGCACCCAACTTTTTTTGTATGTATGAATTGTGTGTATGCACATGTGCATGTGCATGTACGTATGTGAGTGTGTGTGTGTGTGTTTATATATTCTTCATTCCTTTAACCATTTCAGGTGACAGTCAGGTTGAAGTGCCTGCTAATTCCCCCACTCTTTGTTTTTGTGTCTCCTTGTATACTCTAATTATGTGAGATAGTTTCCTCTAGTATTATTTTTTTCCCCTACACACAGTGTATTATTCTTCCCATGTTTTTGCATTGTTCTCTTAAGATCATCAAAATATTAAAAAAAAATCAAGATATAACAGAACACTCCTAGACCTTTTCTGATTAGACTCTTTTTATGACCCTTGATGATGATAGTACTCAGAGGGGACATATGTATTATCTTTCTATATTGGAATGTAATAGTATATTCTTTTTCAGTCGATTATCACTCTTCATTCATGTCTACATATTTGTGTTTCTCTTAAGTCCTATGTTTGAACTTCAATGTTTCTTTGGAACTCTAGTTTTTTCATCAGGAAGGTTTGGAAATCTATTTCATTAGAAGTCCATTCTCCTCTCTCCTCCCTTCCCCTGAAGGAGGGGATTATACTGAAGTTTTCTGGGTAAATTATTCTTGGCTATAAGCCCACATCCTTTGCCTTCTAGTATATCATATTCTAATCCACTCCTTCTTATGGTGGTTGCTAAATTGTGTATGAGACTGGGACTTTTCATTTTGAGGTTTCTTCCAGGAGGTGACTGGTGTATTCTTTCTACTACTTTTCAAAGATTTCCACTTTATCTTTTGATTATAAGAGATCTAGGTAGTTTTCTTTTAAGATTTCTTGAAATATGATGTCTATTTCTTTTTACTGGTCATGACATTCAGGTAGCCCAGTGATTCTTAATTTCCCCCCCTGGATTTGCTTACCAGATCTGTTGTTTTTGTTATGATATGCCTAACATTTCTTCTGTTTTTAAAAAAAAAAATCTTTTGACTTAAGAAAATTTATTTCTTTTTTGTCTAATGGATTAGTTGGCTTTTATTTAGTCCTTTTTACTTTTTACTGAACTTGTTATTGGACAGGGTTCTTGTCCCGACTGAAGAGGAGGAGCAGTTTTGGAGAGTTCAATTTCATTGGTTCATGCTACTCCACTATCTTGGTTCTGCCTCTCTATAAATAAAATTTTTCAGTGAAATACAAATATATTTTCATGAACAAAATCAATGCAACAAGAATAAGAATAGAAGCAATCTTCTGGGCAAACAATTTTCACAACAAATCTCTCTGACAATGGTATCCAATATATATAGAGAATAGATGTACATATGTAGGAATAAAAGTCATTCTTTGGCAAATAAGTGGTCAAAAGATACAAGTAAATGAAAATTAATTATTAGATACTTATAGTATGCTAGACATTGTGCTCAAAACTGCATGTAAAAATATAAAATTCAAGATATCTTTGTTCTCAAGGATATTAAAGTTCAATAAGGGAGCGATGGCTAGGGAGGGCTGTTTTGTCAGGAGAAATTGCAAGAGGGATGGTGAGTGAATTCGAAGAACTTGAAACATGTTTTTCTTGAAATGGTAATACTGATTGATTTCTATTTCCAGAACTAGAGGTAGAAAGAAGCAGGGAAAAGTGGGGGGGAATGTTGATGGTGGTATGACATGAAGATGACCTGATAACAATAGTGTGATGAATTTGGGTCATGTTAAAAATGCCAGATGAGAATTATATCATCAGTCAGAAGCTCAGGGTATAAAGGCTTGAATATGTGGTTGCTCTATTGCCCCATAGTGCCTTTAGGCATGTAGACTGTAATTACCTGATGCTTCTTCAGCCTAGAACCTAACTGAGCAAATATGTTCAATTGGTCGTATTCCCAGAGCTTCCAGAGTTATTAGTTTGACAGATAACGCATTTGAGACTTGCTTGACTTGAAATCTGGTATTATGTACCAGAAAATCAAGGAAATAATTTCATTTACTGTAGATTTTAATAAGATATAGCATTTCCTCATGAAAACAAAATTTATGATCATTAGAAATTGATGAGTAAGAAGTCTGAGCACCTTAAAAATGCCCTTGATCCATCCATCTATAAAGAATAATTGCTTTTTTTCAGGAAAGTACATTCTCAATATCAAGACATGAAGTTCCCAATAGTAAACTAGCTCTTCAAATGCACTGGATGCTCTATTAAGTGTCTCAAAAAAGTCCCTCTCTAGAATGTAAGAGCTATCCCTCTCACAGCTTATCCTAGTCCCATCAAGTATCTAACATAATATACTTGGTTCCCTTTAACACAAAAAACCATTATTTTTCTAATGATTCTGCATCTAAAATTAGTCAAAGGTGATTTGCTAAAGTAAAAAAGAAGCTCAAAGGTCTTTCATATCTTGATACCAAATTTATGCCACATGATATAACTTATTACTGTATTGCATTAATGCTTCATAACATATTCATGTTTAGAAGTAGGATGCTTAATCCTATGAATGCCTTTCTATGTAGGCTGTTTATAGCAATGCTAAAATGAGAACAACATTCACAAACAATGAAATCTTGTAAAGACTATTAATATGATGATTTAATTATATTACTTATTATTTATTGACCATTGGTAATCATACTTAGCTCTGAATCAGCATAAAATATAAGTTCCAGAGAAACCAGAGAAACAAGAGAATTTTTGTTAAATATTAGATTCTGCTTATTCTCCAGGACAGATACTCATTGTTTCATATATAGAAAAATATTCTGAAAAGCAGAAGTTACCCAAGATTCAATTCTAATTCAATTATCTACTGGTAAACTTCAAACTAGGGATTAAGGTAGGGAAACAAAGAAACTAGAACAGTATCACAGCATCCTTCCTCTTCATAAAATATATAAGTTGGACAGGTCTTCAAAGGTCATCTAGTCCAACGCATACTTGAGTGAGAATCCCTTGTATTCCATTTCCAACAAGCAATCACCAGGTGTTTTCTGAAAGACCTGGAAAGTCTTCACCTAGGTCTTGGCCAGGGAGAACTTATTTCTGCCTGAGTTGCAGGAAGAGCATATCATTCTAGTAACTCCCTATGCTTAATTGTCATGCCCCAGCTACCTAATGCTCTGAGAAAACTCTGCCCTGAGACCAAACTCTGCCATGAGACCAAACCAAATATAGGATGTTGATTAACACCTATACCTCTTCAGAAAACCCATTCTCATTTTATAATGCTGTAATTAATAGAGAACTTCTACACTTTACCTGAAACCAAAAGCTCTTTATCTGAAGTTTCTACTCAACTTTCTACACTTTACCATGTTCCCTCTCTCTAGGTGGGGAGAAAACAGGATGAAAAAAACTACAAAGAGAGAGCAAAATAAAATAGACATTTTGGTATCATTTGCCTCTGAGGAATAAGCCTCATATATCCTTTCCTACTGAATCATTTATACTTGGTACAATATTTTTGTACATAGATCTGTTCATGCCATTTATCCCAAATGTCTACAGTGGTTCTCTATTGACTATGAGTTAAAATTAAAAATCCTCTTTCCAGTTTACAAAGTCTTTCCCAATTTGGCACCACCCCTTTCTGACCAGCTCTCATGCTAACCTTTCTTATGCACAAGGTAAATTGAAATATTCATTGACATCCCTATATGTCTTGATCTATCAAACTCTGTCCACATTCTTTCCTATTCCTAGAATATTTTTGCCCCACTGAGCATGTATTGATTTTTTTTCCTGTGCTTTAGTGTCTAAATAAAGTGTTCCATCTTTGATGATATCTTCCCTAATCTTTTCTATTGGGAATGACCTTTCCAAAATGATTTCAATTCCTTTCCTCCCTTTGTATCTTCCAAATGTCCTTATCAGGTAATATGTATTATAGTTATCTATTTTCTTGTCTTACTACTATAAGGCAACTACATTGCATGGTAGATAGACTGCTAGGCCTGGAGTCAGAAAGAACTAAATTCAAATTCCATCTTAGACACTTACTAGCTCTGTGATCTTAGCAAGTCACTTAACTTCTGTCTACTTTTCTCAATTAAAATGGAAATTAAAGTAATACTTAGCTGTCAGGGTTACTGTGAGGATCAAATGAACAAATGTCCATAAGATATTAGCACAGTGCCTAGTGCATGTTAGATACTCAAGTGCTTGTTTGCTTCCTTCCTAACAGGGCAGTGACACTGTTTTTATCTAAACTTTGTTTCCTCCAATTCCTGAACATAGTAATCATCGAAAAAATGTTTATTGAACAAATAAATGCATAAAAGAGAGGCTAGAGTTGTGTCCTTTCCCTACTGCTTCAAGAATGCATTGCCTGAATTTACTAAATCAGATCAATCCATTTATTTATTTTGACTGGGCCTATGATTTCATTAGTGTAGAAGGCTCTTGTGAAGCAGTTCTATGTTCTAACAGTTCCTGGTTTGTAGTTCAGAGTCACGAAAGAGATTGACAACTGAGCAATGAAGTGACTTGCCCAGAGTCACATAGTCATTATTCAGTGTCAGAAACAGGACTTGAATCCAGGTCTTTCTGACTCAGAGACAAGCTCTTTATCAAATACACCATGATGATGGTGCAGATGATGTGATATTAAAGCTAAGAGAAGAATTGTGGCTAAATATTTAGATCTGTGACTCATCTATACTGAGATGATAATCATGGCACATGATGATTTCACTGAGAAAGTATATAGAGAGAAGAGAGCCTAGGAGAGAACCTTGGGGAACATGCATAGTTATGGCATATGATATGGGTAATTAGTCAGCAAAGGGGACTAGGAAGGAGCAGTCAGAAAGGAGAATTTTCAGAATAGAAAAATAATCTCAAAACGCAGTACTGAGAAAATATGGGGGCATCTAGTTGGTGCAATAGATAGAGAACTGGTCCTGAAGTCAGGAGATCCTGAGTTCAAATCTTTCCTGGGGCACCTACTAGCTATGTGACCCTGGGCAAGTCACTTAACCTTAAATGCCTAAAAAAATAACCCCTCAAAACAGAGAGAGTATGTAGGATGAGATATTGCTCAAAAATCTAGTGCTGCAGAGAGGTCAGAAAAGGATGATGATTCAGAAAAGGTCCTTAGATCTCTCATTGATAACTTTGGTATAAGGCTGAGGAGTGAATGAAATAATAGGAAGCAGAAACAGTGAGTATATTCAGCTTGGTAGAGGGATGAAAAATAGCATGAAAATTTGAAAGGATGGATGAATCTAGTGACTGGTGGATTTTCCATTATTTATTTGTTTATATGTTTGTTGATTTATTTCAGAATGAGGAGGACTTGTACATTCTTCAAACTACTTGTTAAAAATAAATCCTCTGAGTAAAGTCAACATTTATTTTGTTACTTGGTACCTTCAATGGCATGGTGAACAGAGGGAAGATTGATGAAAAATATGTAGGGAAATATGATTGAAAATATGGGGTTAAGGAATAAGACTCATAGATTTTTTTGCCTCAATAATGTTAAGATCTTATTCAAGAAGAGAGGTAGAAATCTCTGGATATAAAGAGCACCTAATCATATTACAGGAAAGAGGAAATGGGCAGGGAAAAGGTATTTAATGAGTCCATATTATATATCAGACATTGTGCTAAGCACTTTACACATATTATTTCATTTTACCCTCTCAACTCTGGGAAGGTAGGTACTGTTATCATTCTCATTTTGCTGTTGTGGAAACTAAGACAGACAGAGGTTAAGTGACTAGCAAGGGCCACATGGCTCATCCAGTCTGAGGCTGGATTATGAATTTGTGTCTTCTTAATTTTAGGCCCAGTACTTTATCTTCTGCACTCATAGCTACCTCAAGTCATTTCAGATTTGGCTATCTAAATAGAGAGATAATAGATCAAACAAATCAAAGATAAAAATTAATACCAATTTCCAAGAAAGGGTATGGATGAGAAGATACTGTGTAAGTCCAAAAGCACAAACCTGACCTTCTAATGCTCTACTAGAGTCCAAGAGCATCTTGTTTTCATCACTGCATCTCTAGCATGTAGCCTGCTGTCTTGTATATATTATGTGCTTAATTAATGTTTGTGGCATTAAATTGAAGCACAAATTGTTGACTCTGAAAATGAAAAAAATCAATAAAAAGAAAATACATCCAAAAAATGAAGAGGGCATGCCAGATGGCTACCAAAGTTTCTTTGAGGTCTAGATCTATGCTCTCACAACCCTATGATTTACTCTGATTATCATCAACCTCTATAAAAGTTTAGCTGACATAAAATGTTATCAAAATGAACAAAAAAGCACCCAGGTTATTTCCTCAATAAGCAAAAACTCGATCCTTTTAGCAAGGACAGACATGATAGTCAAGGGCAACACAAATCTAGGGTGCAAGCTCATTTGCAAAACATTTCAGAGGAGAATGACTAAGGATTGCAAGCAATATCATCTAGCAAAATGGTAAAAATCAGGAGAGGAGAAAATGAGACTGCCAAAAGCTTGGCATGTGATCCAACTAAGTCTGATGATCCCAAGAACATTTACAGAAAAAGAAAATAAAACTAAACAGAATCATAAGAACAAATGGTCACAATATAGAACAGATTTGCCAATGTGTCTTAACAATATTCTCCTTATTGTTGACAGTATAATCACCATATTTAGACTTCAAGACCTTGGTACCTGTTGGTTATATGAATAAATTGAAATGCAATTTAAGAAAATAAAGTCAGAAAAAATGGCTGGACCTAACAAAATATTCATACACAGAAGAAATCTGTGCTGGGAGTGATATAATTTTAAAGGTACTTAGGGAATGATTCTCAAGCTATCTCAAAAAAAAAAAAAAGAGTCAAAAGAATGAAAAAATTTCACAGATTATATTACCAAAAAGGGTGACTGACAAGACAAATGCAACCCATATGTCTTCTCTCTTATCTCTTTAAAAACTTTATGAGAATAGTCTGCACACATATCAAAGTTATTCTTGGTGGAAAAAATGAAGACTTTTGCAGATGATTCTCCATACCAGACCACATCTTAGAAGTTACATTTCACCAAAGGTATGTGAATTACAGGAGTTTACTGGGTCTATTGTTCATTGCTTTTTTTTTTTTAAGGAGGGCGTTTGATTCAGCAAAGCAAAATGCAACTAGGAAGACTCTCTTCCATTTAGGTAGTTTCTCCATTTGTTAAAAAGCCAGAAGATTCCATTGTATATTCTGACTGCCTCAACTCACACATTGATTGGTTTTGCTGAACTGTTTTTTTTTTCCTGTTTTTAAAATCTTTGTGACAAGGGGATGGATTTTTGGGGAAGAGGAGTACAAGGGAGTATTTTCAGAAACTGAGGTGATATAAAAGCAAAAAACAAACAAATAAACCATGATTTTTTTTTTCATTAAGTTCCTAGAACATTCCATATTAGATGCAATTAAAAGGTCCCATGCTAACAATCATTTATTAGATAAGGGATAGGGACTATAATTGTGATTTCATTGTTATAGAGTACTCAGCAGATAAGGTAAATCCTTCTGCTAAAGTAGGTCAAGATCTTTTTAATTTGTAGTCTCAGAGACTTTCCTAGATCTCTTGGATGGTGTAATGGCAAGCACAGAAGTAGCTCACACTTTGTTTCAGCTATTGAATTAACACCTTGTTGCAGTTCAAGTTTCTTTTTGAGCCTTGTATGAAGTCTGTTAAAAAACAGAATGTGTGAACCCCACAACTTGTGAACCCTAGAGCTCATGAACTTCTGCAACAGGAAGGGGAGGAGCTAATAAGGAAGAGCACAAGCTGAGAAAGACAGAATTGAGAAGAGGACTCTTGTGGTGGAAGAGTCAAGAAGGAGAAGACTTCTCATATCCTAGCACTCTGTCTGCTCTGTCTGTGTTGATGTTTGTTTGTGATACTTTGTACAGAAGCCATGGGACCTTACTGGAAGCCCTGAAAGAAAATTTTCTGGTTGTATATTTACTCTGGAAGAGGGTTTTGGAGGTTCTGGGACTTTCCTGATGATTTGTGCTGACCTCTCGGACCTTGTTTGTGGGTCTGTGTTGATTTTTATGTTGATGATTTGTGCTGAGTTCTCAGACCTTGTTGGCAGATCTGAGTTGACTTCACAGGCAAATAGTGAATTGATGATCCTTCCAGCAATGTGTATGAATATTATTGTGGCTCTCTCAAGCTTTGTCTTCCCAGAAATAGGAACTGTGAAGGACTTGAAGTGGATTGAACACTGTGAACTTCAATGTGGAAGAGGAACTGGATGAAGAACTGGACAAGGAGCTGGACAAGGAACTGAGAACTGCCTGCCTTTGAACCCAGGTGACAAATGGAACTGGGACCATGGAAGAGGAACCATGGAAGCTGAGGGCCAGCCTTGAGTCAAGCTGAAAGAAGACTTTACTTGGATACTGTGTACTGACTGAGAAGATTATGAGTTATTGTGACCTAGGGGTGGAGAACTTTGACTTTTGTACTTTGTGACTGAATTAAGGATTTTGTGATTGGCTAAATGATTGTACTTTGTTGAAAACTATTGTGACCACTTTGGTGAAAACTATGTGGCCTTTTTAGTGATAAGTCATTGTGAATGCTGTATTTTGATTTTCTGTGATAAGCTGTAATATTGTGGATGCTGTGTTTTGATTTTCTGTGAATGTTTTGCTCTGATTTGTTATGGAATAAATAGAGTGTTTGCTGTACTGTGTAATCAGAACCTTAAAAGC